>PVJS01048957.1:0-14846 GCA_004027185.1 Glis glis
TATTCATGGAAGTGGTTACACTGTTTTTGTTTTTTTTCACCAGCATCCATTAGTACTATTCTATCATTGGTTGATGTCTATGCAATACCAGTTGTCAAAATTTCACATAACACAATTTATAAAAGTTCTCCTTTTGCTGGTTTTTATGCCCTAGGTTAAGAGTTTGCGAAAGTTCTAAAATATGATGATTATTATTCTATTGGAAAAAACTTATTAGTATGAAGTAGTATGATGAACTTTTACTCAAATGAAAATTTCTAGAGGTCACCAATTAATAAATTTGGAGTTTTTATATAGTTAGGATTAAATAATCATCTAAAATATTTGTATTCGCGTGCAGTACTGGGGATTGAACCCAGGAGCACTTGACCACTGAGCTACATCGCCAGCCCCTTATTTTAAATTTTATTTTGAGACAGGGTCTTGTTAAGTTGCCCAGGCTGGCTTTGAACTTGTGATCCTCCTGCTGCAGGCTCTGGAGTTGTTGTCATTTTAGGCTAAACATTTCAAATCAAAGAAATTTTCACTTAAAATACCTACATCATATGGTTTAATGGTCAAATTATTACAATTTGATTGTTTGGTTATATTATTTAGGTTGAATGAATGCAAAAAACTATAATGCAAAAATAAATTCCAAAGTTCCCTGAGTAATATATGTATTTGTACACACACACACACACACACACACGTACTACAATTAGAATATCCTGTATGCTTTGGATAAGAAATGTTTCTGGTTTTTTATTTTCTCAGATTTTGGAATATTTGCATATACATAATGAGATACCTTGGGGATGACACTCAAGTCTAAAAACAACATTCATTTGTGTTTCATATGACCTTATACTCAAGCCTGAAGGTAATTTTATTCAATAATTTCATTTCATTTTCATCTTGACTACAACCCATCACATGAGATCTGGTATAGCACTGTGGTATCATACTGATGCTGAAAAAGTTTCAGATTTTGGAACATTAGGAATTTTGGGTTAAAGATGCTCAATTTGTATCTTTTGTTACTAATAATTTTTTCTCTAATTTTTATTATGTATGTTGTCTATTATCTACAAAATATAGCAGTGATTTCAATAAAAAAATAGAAGGTAAAACTTGAGATGTGAAAGAAATTTTAGGAGGAGGTAACATTTTAGAAAAGGTGCATTTGAAAAAAGGTATTTTATCTCATATTTCAATGGTAATATCAATTCCCATTACCTAATTTTTTCTAAATCTCTGTTCATGTACAGCCTATCAACTAAAGTATTTCTAAAATGCATTAGAGAATTTTACAGATTCCTATTATGGAAGTGGGTGAGATAGTAAAACATATAATTCAGTGATATTCAGAAGTAGAAATCCATGTCACCTGAGCAGGCAGAAAGCTACTCAGTGCTTAGATAAATACTGGAGAGTAGGATATACTCAAGATGCAAGTGGATAGTGAAGGGCAGAAAGACACTTCATTCATAGTGTGCATCAGAAGACTTCCAGCTTGGTTATGGCCATATTTTTTTAAGGATGAGTAAACATATGGAATGGTGGTGATGGGTGAGAAATTAGTACACATATACATATACAAAAATTTAGATGGCCATCTTTTGGGTGTTTATGGCTTAAGCAATATGAAATACATTATATATTTAACCTATATTAAAATAGGTTGTATTTTAATATAGTCATAATATCTTATGACTTAAATATTAGTCTTGTTTAACATTAGAAAACTGAGATTCAGGCAGGTTAAATTGCTTTCCCCGTGTCAAATAGCTGATGATTGGCAAGAACAACATTTGTTTGAGATTTGCGTGACTCCAAAGTGCATGCTCTTAATCACTGCTCTAATACCATGAAGACTTTGATGCTATGCTTGGAATCATTTTTCTACAAAAAAGTAATGCTAGTTCAGAAACATCATTCCAACATGCACACACACACACACACATTTTTTTATGAACAGGAATATTAGAAAAGGAAAGCAATTAAACAAAAATAGATATTAAAGAATAAAGAATATAAATAAACTCAAAATGTAAGAAGATGATTAAAATCTCCATTGGAAGTAATAAGGAACAGGATATATAACACAGCAAATGAAATCAATACTTTACTTAAATATTGTTTTATATAAAAATGCCCACAGATCAAACTTCAAACCTGATTTTAGCCATTTTTTCCTCAGGTCCAACATAATTTTCTTCCTCTGTCCTTCCTCAGCTTAAATAATGTTTGACTAGTTCAGCGGTTTTCAGTGTTCTGCTATTGCCATTCTGGGCCAGTAATTCCTTGAATGTGGGACTGCATTCCTGGTCTCTGCCTCCTAGATGGCTGTGGCAGTGGCCTTTCCTCTACCACCAGCATGACAAACAAAAATGCCCCATGGGTAGCAAAATGAGTACCATTGAGAACTATTGGATTAGTTCAACAATAATAAATCTATTACTTTTGTTTCACTGTACTTTGATTGAATAGCAAAAAAAAATTTGAAATCAAACTGTTATCCCATAATGAATATTTGCTATAAGGTACACAGAGAAAACAAAAGAAAATTTATTTTTAACCCAATCGAAAATTTCTCCATGCATTGTGTGGTTTGAATGACTTTCCTATTGTGTTAACCAGCTTTCCATTGCTGTAACAAATACTTCAGATACATCAACTTGAAAATTGGAAAGGTTTACTTTGGCTCACAATTCTTGAGATTTCAGTCCATGGCAAGTTGTCCTATTGTTTTGGGGTCTGTGGTAAGGCAGAACATCATGGTGGGAGCACATGGCAGAGGAAGTTGGTTTATGGTAGTTTGAAAATGAGAGATAGATAGATGATAGATAGATAGATAGATAGATAGATGATAGAAAGAAGAGAGAAGAAACCAAGACCCCAATATTTCCTTCAAGGGCATGCCCCAAATGATTAGAAGACTTTCAAGTAGGTCTTCTAAAAGATTCCCACTTCTTAAAGATTCCACCACCTCAAAACAGCACCATGGGCTGGACATCAAGCCTTTAACACATGGGTGTTTAGGGATACTTACTAAAACCATAGTATTCTACCCCTAGCTCCTAAATGCTCATGTCCATCTCAAAATTAAAAAATGCATTTTGTCCATCTTCATGACTCTCCAAGGTCTTAACTATACAAGTACAACATCTCCTCTGAGACTTACAGTGAACTGTGAATCCCTTTAAAAATGAAAAAAAAAAACACATCTAGTTGTACACTTCCAGGATATAATGCCACAGAGTAAACATTCCCATTCTATAAGGAGAAACAGCAAAATAATAAGAAGGAATCAGACCTGGGCAAGACTGAAGCCCAGAAGGGCAAACGCTGCATCCCACAGATCCACCTCTGAGACCCAAAGCATCCTGGGGTGTGGTGTGAGCACCAAAGCATTTGTGCAACCCTAGTCTTAGGCCTTTGCCCACTGAAGCCTACAGAGCCATTCTCTTGGGATGGTTCTTATTGCCCAAAGCTTCTCAGAGTCCCACGTTCCTGGCATTTCTAACTTCCTGGAGTCCCTGTTAAAGCTTCTGGCTTCATTCTCACAGCTTCGTGATCAGCTTTCTTGGGAGTTGCTTGCAGGGACTCTAAGGCTTCCACATATTGCCCAGCTTCCTAGTGTAAATTTTTCCTTTACCATACCCCTCATCTGCAGCATTAAAGAAGTAATCAACAGACTGTAGAAGGGTGGGCATAGGGGTATAAAGATTTATTTTAAGTCAAGGGAAAGTAGAAGACAAAAATAGCTCACCCCATACAGGAGATGGGTTCCTGGAAGAGAGTAACTTGGGAGTTCCTTGGGGATGAACTTTTATCCCATCTTGTGGTTCCCCATCCGCTCTTTTGTGATTGGTCAGGATTGGGCCTTGGGGACTCAATGCCTTTTGTCCAGTTCCAAACCTTAATTTAAATAGAGATTCCAAAGGTCAGTGGGTCCTTCTAATCTCCTGGCACCACTTGTCTGCTCTCTCATCCTTTTTCCCTTGATCGCTCTTGGGGCTGAAGTTTTGTATTAATTTGCACTGTTATTCCTATATCTATCAACTCTCCTTATCTCTGTTCTTTATATAGATGGCTTATTTTACCCCTTCCTGTTCCTAGGTCCTCTTCCATGCCTCACTAGGGTTTTCTTATTTTGTTTTTAAATGTTAGTGGAAGTCTCCATGACACCATAACTCTTACACTCTGCATGCCTACAAAGCCAGCATCATGTGGATGAGGCCCAGGCCTGCTGCCAGTGTGAGCTGTAGCAGGTCCCACTAGAATCATGGCTGCAACAGACTCTGAGTGCCTTAATGGCTAGTCATTGGAAACAAACCCCAGGGACATAACTCCCTAGGAGTCCCAGTGCAAGCAGAGAACTCCTGGGCTCAGTTCTCAAAGGGAAGTCTATGAAATGACTTTAGACGTTTAAGCTGTGGGGTGGGGCCTTTCTTATTCCTCAGAACCCTTCAAGACAGCTTTTCTATTGTCCTGGTACAAAGTAATTGTCTTCTCTTAAATTGTGTCACTTGTTTTAGCAATTGTACCCTCCTTAGCAGCATCTTTAAGTGTACTCCTTTTGTGGCCAAAAGGTGAATTCCAAAATTTTTAGCTTTTCTCTTAGCTCCTAATTCTCACAGTAATGAGCCACCAATACCCATCATACTGCCTGAATGCTATGCTGCATTGAAATTTTCTCTGCTAGGTAAAGAACTCTGCCACCTTAAATTCAGCTTCCCACAAAATTTCATGGTATAGACATTATACTGCATCCAAATTCTTTGCCATGGTAGAAAAAGAGTGACCCTTAATCAAATTCCCAATAGAGTTCTTATTTAAACATGAAACCTCATGAGTATAATCTTCACTGTCTGCATTTCTATCAGCATTCTGGTCTTCTAAGTTTTCCCTGGAATCACCCAGTGTAGTCCACTTATGACATTCTAGACTTTCACTCCTCCATCCTCCAAAATTTCCCAAACTTTTAGCACAAGCCAATTCTAAAGACGTATCTACATTGTCAGGTATAGTCACAGAAATTGCTTCACTTCTGGCTACCAATTTTTTTGTTTTAGTCAACTTTCCATTGGAGAGAAGAGTGGCCCCAATATCCCCTTCAAAGAAGTGCCTAGCCGGGCGTGGTGGCGCACGCTTGTAATCCCAGTACTTTGGGAGGCGGAGACCGGAGGATCCGGGTTCGCGGCCAGCCTCAGCTCTTTTTCTCTTTCTCTCTCCCTGTCTCTCTCTCTCTCTCTACTTAATGAGGCCCTCCGCAACTTCGTGAGACCCGGTTTCAAAATAAAGTATAAAAAATAGGGCTGGGGGTGTAGCGCGGAGGTAGAACGCCCCTGGGTTCAATCCCTGGTACCTCAAAAAAAAAAGTGCCTACATATTGTTCAGTAGCTAGATACACATTAGCAGACGGGGTTGACTGGGATAAGCCAGGGGTTTACCTTCAGAGCCTTGCTCATCTTGACTCCTTTCCCTGTGGGAAGTAGGCAGAGAAACAACTCAGGGTCACAAAGATGCGACACACAAAGGCAGTCAATCACCCCAAATATAATACATATAAAGAAAGCGTCCAACGGGACTATAAAAACCTCCACATGGAATATTCCACACAGCTTTCCATACTTGGAAACGGACTGCTCCAGAACATGTCTCTGGAGCATAACCCCTTGCCCCAGGCCACCTTTCCATTCCTGGGAGTGGCCCATTCCAGACACTTTCCCCAGAGCCTGACCCTTTTTCCTCTCTTCCTGGCCTTTCTCATATGGTACCTTCACTTCTCTAAACCAATCTCGTGTATTCCCACTTGTGCTTTCTGTTTGAATGCATTACAAACAGATAATCAAGAACTGGGTTGTGCAGACTAATTTTAAAATCTCCCACCCAATAACATATTATGGCACCACATGACTCAGGTAAATCTTTAACACTGTATGGTGCCAAGAGATTCGGATACATCTATAACACATATGGAGCAGCGGGAGAGATGCAGCTTTCTGCATCTCTGTAAAAAGCACGTGGCCTGGCTCCGGGAGCATAGGCCTATGTGTGTGCTCAGAGTTGTCCACCATAGTATGAGAACTCTGCCTGCTCAGGTCAGGGGCAATGCCCACGCAGGAATGCAGTCTCAGGTGAATTCAACTTTGTGGTGTGCCATTTTTGGACCAGCACCTCCCGGGAGAGCTCATGTCCAGAGCCTACTGGCTGCTGAGAAAAGCAGGCTATGTGCTGCAGCGCATGCATGTTTCATATGAACATGCCATCCTTACTCAATGCCATTTTGGCATCCCAGGCCCACTCTACTGAATGTGGCCCAGCGCTATTTTTGCATTCCAGGCAAGCTATCTTAATGGAAGAATAACTTCTACCTCCCTAGCTCCCATGCCATTTTGGCTCATCTTCACCCAGACAGTTCCATTTTTAATTACTTCATGCCACATGGTCTTTAAATGTCTAATAAGTGCTTTTTCTTCCTAGATACTGAGCCAATAACGTTCATCATTTGCAGAGCATCTTTGACCAAAAAAAGTGACTTAAGACAATAACAATTTTTGTCTAATGTCTTTATTTCAGAGTAACCTATGATTAATTGTTAAATTGGGTAAAAGCAAAATACAATGAATGCTTCAAAATGCTCTTGACATCTTAAGATTTAAGACAACATAGATAGGATGGCTTTGTTTTGGGGTCTTTACTAAAGGCAACACAGGCTGCAGGGAATTGGGTTTTTAGTCAATGTAGAATTTTGTACACGAGATTATGCAATGCTTTGATGGCAAATATCAGAAAATCATAAAGTATGTTGTTTTTCTTGGGAAAAAGGTAATTATTTCTAAGTTCAGACACTTTGTAAAATTGTTTTAAATGTAGGTTTAAGGAATAAATTAAAGCAAAAGGGAACCAGTACATAGAAATGAAAGAGATATAAAGAAAGTATATGAATATGAGGATATTTCTGATAAGGAAGGTTAAAGGAAAGAAGAATATCTTAAAAATAAGAAAAGATTTTGTATGATATATTAAGACTTTGTCCTATAGATGAGGGCAAAGCAGAGGATTAAAGGCATTTCTCAGAGGGTTAAAAGCAGGTCATGGAAGATTTGTGGAGAATGAAGTTTGTAAAGGAAATTTAATATATGGATAAAAGTTGATGGTGATTAGGACAAATTAAGCTGTTTTTCTAACAATCAGAATTTAATCTGTGTTTAAATTTCCAGTTTCTTAAGATATTGGTCAGTCCTTAGTATGATTTCCAAAGCTAGCCTAAAAGCTGAGGTAATTTCTTAGGATTTATTAAGTTTTAATTATGTTGACCTCTTTAAAACTCTATAAATCCTTGCTCCCAGAGTAGGGTTTCTACAGTCTCAATTGTTTAGAAACCTGACAAAGTGGAAATCTCCAGCTTTAGGCTTCACAGGAAGTTGATAAAGGGTTTTCCAGATTCATAGTATGAATCTGAAGGAAGGCAAAAAAGGGCCCTGGGCCTGGCATCTGGTAAGGGCACGTAAGTCCAGTCCAGTCCATGATGACCAAGGGCAAGTGGAGTAAATGTATTGCACTAGGCCAGAACTCTTCAGGTGAGAACTTCATCCCAGGGTCAAAAGTCCTGATGCAAAAGATGCTCTACCCATCAGGTCATATGCTAAGAATGACAGGAGGGATTCCTCCACCCTGTCTTACACACTCTTTGTTTTTAATGTCTGCAGGTCTAACCTGATGAAAGGGGGTGGTGCTGAGGGAGATGCAAGGTTACATCCTTTCACAGGCTCTCTCTATATTTTCTTCCAGATGGATAACTAAATGTCTATAACTCAAGACTCACTATTTTTCTGACTCTCTGAGATCATAGAAAGAGTTTATCAGGCATGTCATCTTTGTGCTCAAAACAACCCCTAGTGTACCAGGCCTCCCCTGTTCTGGTTCAACCTATACAGCATAAAAGTTCTTATTCAGGAGAAGACTGCCAATGAGACTTTACACAGTTATTTCTTTTCAGAGACTACAAATTCTTTTAGGTCTTTATTGATACTTTCACAGGCTAAATAGAAGTCTTTACCACCAGGACAGAATGTACACAGGAGATATCAAGGCGCTTCCTATACACTGACCTAATGCTTCATACAGAAAAAGACCGACTAACCAAATGTGTTAAATTTTCTGTGTCAATTGCACAGGCAATGCATGTCTATGACAAGAAATAGGAATAAAGCCAACCAGGTAACAACTTCCCTCTATAAACCTGGACGCCAAGTTCTTATTAAGGCTTTGAGGGGGCAGTTCTCCAAGAGCCCAGTTAACCCCTCTCAGAGGGCCCCCTTTACTATGCTCTACTCCAACAGCAATAAAGGTGCCTGGGATATCTAGCTAGATCCATTGTACTCAAATTAAGCTGTATTTATGGCAAGAAAATCCTGAACCTCAGAATCAGACCAAACCTGCATAGAGTTGCCAACCCATAGAAGATTTAAGGTTCCTTTTTAAAAGGAAAACAGTTAACTAAATTCCTCATAAGTTTTTAGTTCTGGCTGCCTTCCTCAACTAGATCTCACTTTAATTTTAGCTAAAGTAACCAACGAGCCTCTCAAGAGCCTCCTTCTTTTCCCCTTTGTCCTAGGCTTCTAAACTTGCTTATGCAAACTGTTTTTTATTCCCCAGATCCAGGCCATCAACTGAAATTCAAGCCAAATTATCCATGCCTCTCCATAATCAGCACACTGACCACAATGGGAGACGTCTGGACCAACCTGCCCTCGCATAGCATGTCCAGTCCCAACAGACCCTATATGAAAGAACACAAGAGTGGGTGGCCCTGACATGGCAACTATCATATTCAGACCAAACAAGCTGTAGAAGAAAGACCTCTGGCCCTATTCCTTGAAATAATTCAGGGCCACAAGCTCCTGAGGAGGGAAATGTTAGGTAGCTAGCTAGGTTTTAGCAGATGGGGTCAGCTGGGATGGACCAGAAGTTTACCTGCAGAGCCTTGCTCACCTTGACCCCCTCCCCTGTGGGAAGGGGAGGAGAAACAACTCAGGGTCACTAAGGTGCAACACACAAAGGGCAGCCGATCACCCCAAATGTAATAATATAAAGAAGGTGTCCAGTGGGACTATAAAACCCTCCATGTGGAACACTCCACACAGCTTTCCATGCCTGGAAATGGACCACTCCAGGCCCTATCTCTAGAGCATAGCCCTTGCCCTCGGCTGCCTTTCCATTCCCAGGAATGGAACATTCCAGACACTTCCCCCTGGTGTGTGACCCTTTCCCTTCTCTTCACAGCCTTTCTCATATGGTGCCTTTTACTTCTCTAAATAAACCTCCTGTATTCCCCATTTGTGCTTTCTGTTTGAATGCTTTCCAAGCAGATAAGCAAGAACTGAGGTTGTGCAGAATAAGTTTAAAATCTCCAACCCAGGAATGATATGACTGGAAGACTTCCAACTAGGACCCACTTCTTGTAGTTTCTGCCACCTCCCAGTAGCAACAAAGGCTGGGGAGCAAACCTTAACACACTGGCCCTTGAGGGATACTCATCCAAACCATAGCGCCCACTCAAACTGGTCTTTGTACATCTATGAAAATTGAAGTACTTAAAAAATAAAGAAAGAGAGAACTTTAAGGTAACCTGATAACAAAGATCATAATCAACAAGATAATATATACATTATTTTGGGGCATTGCTGAGGCTTTAACTCAGGACCTCATGGCTGAAAATCATGCACCCCACCAGTGAGCTATACCTCAAGTCCCAATAATATATAAATCTTATAATAGTGAGTGGTATTAAAATGTCATTCCACATAAACTTTGTATTCAAAGTGCTTAGTTTCTTTGGAATCTGATAAGTGTAGTAGGCTGCATATATAGACATTCTTAAAATGTCAACAAAATCACTAACTATAAATTAAGCATATAGATTTATATAGAGCTTAATGGTATTTTCTATTTTTTGTGACTTAAAAAACAGGTATAACTTGAGTCAATGTGACATGGTTAGTGATATTATCTATGCCTAAATTGTTTTAAATTCTTCTCAAGTATTTGATTCACTTTTACTTCTAAGGTGAGTAGCTTTAGGATACAAGGCACCTTTGGTAATAAAAACAAGACAAAATTCTTATATCTCTCATTCTCTCCACTATGTTAAACATTTATTAGTCAATATCTCAGTAGTTCACCCTCCTGTTCTGATTTTTTCTGAGAGTAGTGGTGAGTTTCTCCAAAGCTTTGTGCATGGCTTTGAGGATCTGAATTTTTGTAGCCTCTTCTGGCTTTCTCCCTTATTCTAATTGACACTTTAGTCCTGGGAGTGTAGATTTTCATTTTTAACACCTAATTATAGAAAATGAACTTGCAGATTAAAAAATACTTATAAACACCAAGTCTTCTTAGAGAAAATATACCGAGAAAAAATATGACCTGAAATTAATTTTTGTATTCCTTTTATTAATATCCAAAGCAGTGGTTTTAAATGAATACATACCATATAATAAAATATATGCATCTCCTAGTACTATTCTTTAGTAAATAAAACAATAAAGCTCTTTTAGAGGGCTAACATCTGACTACAAACCATACATTTTGGAATTAGCCTTATTCTAAATATTACTGAAAGAAAAATGCCACTATTAGTCCATTTTGTAAAATATTATTATTCCCTACTATAATGTCCAAAGATTTACATAACTTCTATACATTCATCTTTACACATCATATCAGAAAGAAACTATTTCCTTCTCTATCCCAACAGAAATCATTCTCAGCAGATCACTCATCTCTGTGTCTTTGAGTACATTTTCCTTTATATTTTAAATTAATGTATTCTGTGTGGTGCCTTACATAGGCCTGGAAAGAGGGGACTATGATTTTAAATATAAAAACTCCATGATTACCCTTCCTTTCAATCTGAAGGCCTGTTTTCCTCCAAGCCTCAATTCTTAAGAGGTCTACTGAATCTTAGAGCACTAAGATTTAGTAAATATTTGGATAAATATTTTGTTAGCTTACAGAATGTATTTTAGACTGATCAAAGAAGGCTAGAGAAAAACATTGTTCAAATCCCAATAATGTGGTATAGCCTAACTGATATCCATCAGCTAGGTAATACCATCCTGAAGATTCTGAGAAGAACCAGACCACAATCACCTACTCTTTGCTCCATGATCAAGGTAATCTAGCTCATTAGACTGATGCTACCCCATGTATCTCTCATGCTCAACATTTGCCCACCCCATTTGCTCACCATTTACAAAGTTTCCTATAAAAGAGGAGCCATGATCCCCCAAAGGTGTCTCTCCATCTCTCTCTCTCTCTCACTCAGGAGATCACCCACATTCTTGCTTGAATGTGTATTTCTTGCTTCCCTAAATAAACTTGTCTGTAGCTCTACTCTTTATCTCAACTCACATCTGCACCAAGACATTTTTTTCAGGGAAAAATCCAAAACAATCACATATTTCTTGAAGTCACAATGAAGAAACACAGTACTTACATGTGTGGGTGTGTAAGGGGGAGTGGAAGGGAGAGAGAGATACAGGGACAAAGGAGGAAAAAGAGATCGAGAAATCTCAATTATTTAGTATTAGTGAAATGTAAAAGTTGGCGCATTTAAGCACATTGGCCTTCCCAGTTGTCACTCAATGCTCGCATTCAGTCTATGAAGATCAGAGTCTGTGACTAAGGAGTCATCCTTGAGATTCTCATGAGCACTAGAGGAGACCTTGGAAATTACTGCCACATGAATAGGCAGAGAGAGCCTAGCTTTTTCCCTGAGTCTGCTTATTGTAGTCCCAAGACTTGCACATTTAACTGTGCCCTTCCAGACTTCAACAGTTGAATTATTCAGGGAATAGCTCCATTTTATCTGGCTGAAAGGAATCTTACAGGCATTTTGAGTTATCTTCTCCTCATCACCCCACAGAAGTCTGTGTGTGATAACAGTGGCTAACATATATTCAGAGTTTACTAAATGTCCTCAGTGCTGTATATACTCTCTATTATAACCATGTGAACAAAAAATAAATGTTTATTTTATATTTATATATAAAAAACTGAAGTTTAGAGAGGATAATAACCTACCCAATCACTCATCTAATAAATAATATATGTGGATCACTAACCAGATTCTTCTGACTCCAAAATTTTGCTATTAAGAAAACTACTAAGCTGGGTGTAGAGGCTCATGATTGTAATCCCAGTACTTAGGAGGCTGAAACAGGAGGATCACAGGGTCAAGGACAGCCTCAGCAAGTAGTGAGCCTCTCATCAACACAGCGAAACCCTATTTCAATAAATAAAATAGGGCTGGGGGTGTAGCTCTGAGGTAGAATGCCCCTGAGTTCAATCCCCAGTAACACACACACACACACACACACACACACACACACACACTTGTACACAAAATACTATACAAAATATTTAAAGAAACTATTGGAATATGTCTTAAAGAAATTAAAAAAATCTTTTTGTTTATAGATAAGTCTTCGATTGGGTATGAAAAATAACAACATCTAAAATCCACTGTGCACCAGACTTTTCTACATGATTAATATGAATAAACTTTTTTATCTTCCACCAAATCATTGGAAGCAGGTTCTCTTATGACTCCCATTTTAAAAGCAAAAAGTGGAAAAAAAGTAAATGTACTTGAATAGTGGGAATTTTTAACTTTCAAAATAGATTAAAAATTCTTATTGATATAATCAGGGATCTACATTTGAGTTTGGTTTGGCTAAAGTGTGTCATGAAATAAATGTTAACTACTTACACACTGCCAGCAAAATAAACTATGTTTACTAGATGTATTTTCCTGAGTAAGATGAAGTTGAAACAGCAACCAATAATGAAATCCCCTTCCTCTACTAGAAATTAAGCCAAGAGCAATAGAGAGAGTCCCTACTCTGGTGCTGATATGGAAGCCACAAGGACCTAATAGTAGGCTATATTTCTGGGGTTTTAGTTTCATTCTTTTGGTTAGAATTATGTTCTGTGATTCAGACCTACATATCTATCTCTCCCAGAGGTAGGAGCAGTAAAAAGCTGAGCAGCCCCAGAGGCCAACAACTCTAAGTTCATATCACCTTAAAGGGAATATTGCTATGACCATGAAGATCTTGACCCTAGTATCAAAGAAGGAAGCATGACCAGGGATGTTTAATTGAAGCATTTTTATTCACCTCTTTCCCCCTAGATAATCAAGGAATAGTCTTTTTATTTTGATCATGCCAGGTGTTAAAAAACATTGAATTACTTTAACAATGTGAATGGATTAGACACACGACGAATACAAACCGCAAAATTTATCCTAGGAAACATTCTATAATAGAATATAATTATTAGAACTATAACCAGAGAAAATCATAGATACTGTTCAATCCAACAGTGTTGAAAGGGTAGGTAAATATTGGAGTGAGGGAGAGGCTAGTAATTAAGTCAGAGCTGGAATTAATTTTTCTTTATTAAGATTGATGACAGCAATCACCAGTTAGCAAAATAACTAGGTAAATTCTAATTTACTAGCCACTTTCTGGCACATGCAAAAAGTGTTAAAACAAACAAACAAACAAAATAGAATATGGGAAAAAGACAGACAAGAACCAGAATAACATGAATTTCACAGTATATAGAACAAAGTAGAAAGTCTGAAATTAAAAAAAAGATTAAAATAATGAAGCAAAACAAACCTGTCAGAAAAGTGAAATATTTCCAGCATCTTTGGTTCTGGCCTCTCTTCCAAGAAGGACTTACCCAAAACCTTCAGGGGCCCTTCTGGCCACAATTAACCCTGGGGCCACCCACAGGCAGTAGGTGTTATAAAATAGGTCAGAGATCAAACGTTCTTGCAAGAGAATCAGAGCATCTATTTCATGCTTAAAAATGCCCCCTTTCCCCTCTGACTTCCCCAACTCTGTCTTGCTTCTTCATATTGTGACTGATTTCAGGATTCAATCTGCCTAAGGCATTAGTGCTTGCTCTCCTTAGAGCTCTGCATCTACCTTTAAAACTCTGTTCACTCCTTTCTTCCCTCCTGCTCTTCCTTTCTCCAAAATACAACACAATATCCACAAGTACCAAAACTCCACCAAGTCACTCAATATATATTCATATTGGCTAAATATATCCATACATACATTCAGGAAATACTTTTTGCACATGAGCTCTCTGCACTTTACTTTTCTCATCTGTGTTAAAGGGCATATAATTGAGCCTGTGTAGTACTGTGAGAATTAACTGAGATAAAAAACAAAGTACTTAGCACAAGGTTAGATACTGAAATGAGGGTGTCTCCTCTTACAGGGTTCTTGTCTAGTGGATTTCAACGAATGAAATCCAAAGATCAATGAAGGGTATAGAAATATGAAAGTTTATTTTAAGTCAAGGAAAAATAAAAGACAGAAGCAGCTCCCCTCTTCATGGGGGGAGGGGGTCTCTGAAAGAGAGTAACCATGAAAGCTTTTGGGAGGCAGTCTTTTAAACCTTACCATCTATTCTTTTATGATTTGTCAGAATTGGGTTTGGGGGAACCAATGTCTTTTGACCAATTTCAATCTTTAATTTCAATTGTTATTTTGTGGGCTGGTGGGCCCTGATCTCCTGGTGCCCACTGGTCTCTCACCTCTCTGTTTACCTCCCCCCACCTCACAGAAGGTAATTGTATTGGACAGGGTTCTCTAGATTAACAGAATACACAGAATGAGTATATTTTAAAAAAAGGGATTTATCAGATGGCTTACAGTTTGCAGCAATGTAGTCCCAGGTTCTGACTGCACGTGGAGGGTCAGAGGAACCAGTAGCTGGTCGAACGGTCTAAGAGCTGGAGTCTTAGGATTGGAGCAACCACTAATTCAGTC
>PVJS01048958.1:0-14843 GCA_004027185.1 Glis glis
AAAAAAAAAAAAAAACCCAAAAACCCCAATCCTCAAGGATCAGTTTCTCCTTCGGTGGTTGCAGCCCCACCTCCTTCTGCCCCTTTGAGAAAGTGGAAAACACCTTTCCCTGGAATTGGTAGAATTATATTTTTAAATGAAATTTTATTTTGGTTTAACCATGCAAGAAGCTATTACCCATCCGTTATCTTTATGTGCGTGATTAGGAATAATAGCTGATTTGTGAAGTTATCTATTACGGGAAATAATCAAGATTAATGAGCCCTGTGGCACTTGCTGAATGCCTCCAGAGATTTATTGCTCAGGCTGTGCATTTCTCTTGTTGTGTTGTTGGTGCTGTCAGGAGTTTTTTACAAATGCAAATGGGGACATGGATTAATTGTAGAAGAGGAAAAAAGCTCTCTCAGTGTTATCAAATATTTTGGACTGTTCTGTCCCACCTCTCTCAATGATGCTATTTTATTTTATATAATGATGTAGGAGACTAAGCTTCATCCTCTTTAGATCCAGGTTGGGAGTGTATAGCTCACACCCTCTATAACACGGGCAGCAGATACAAACAGCACCATTCACTTAAGAATCCAAAGTAAAAATACACCCTCAATGGAGAGAAAAAAAATATGGTTGCTATCTCTAAAAATGCCAAGGGAGTTTAAATCACTTGTTCAACCAGGGATTGCCCTATAACCACAGGGCTATCACAGATGGCAGTGCAAATGTACCTTTGTTCTGAATGTCTCGATTAATTCAGGATAGTTCTATCTGTACCCTATGATTTTCTGGAAATGAAACAGAGATCTAGGATTCGACTGGGACTTTCGTAGTACATAGCAGAGATTTTTTTAAATTTTATTTTACCAACCATGTTGTTAATATAAATTTACAAAAAACTGCTTCTGACACAAGGAAGATGGGGAGGCGGGGACCAAACGCTCCCAGTGACTAGATCCCATTTTGAGGAAGTAGATGCCAAAGACCCTTTGCCAGACCACCTGCTTTTGGATCCCAACTCTGCCACACCCCCATACATGGCTTCAGCAGTGTATGTAAATTCTGCACCTCAAAGATCCATCTGTACCCTGGGGAACTACAGTACTAATAACGCAAGATTGTTGAGATGGATTAAACAGATTAACACATAGAAAACTGTTTAGGAGAACAGTCATAAATGTTAGTGTTAGCTGCTGTTGTTATTTTCTAATAACAGTTTGTCAGTTGAAACGTACGTGACAACTTCATGGACCCTTAATTCACGGTGTTCTAATACACTAGTTCCGATCTTTCAATTTCGATATTTTCTTCAATGGTCAGGATTAGAGTGTAAAAAACTGAATACTAAATCACAAATTAAAAAGATCTGGCTGCCAGACCCAGCTCAGTCACAAAGCAATAATGTGATGTTGGTAAAGGCATTTTACTTCTTTGGGTCTAGTTTTCCTGTCTTTAAAGAATTGCAAAAGAGACTTTAATGTCTTTAATGATAGTATCACATAAACCTTTAGATTATACTTGTTCTTTTGGTTAACTTGGGGGAGGAACGGCACTATAAGTAAATATAAAATCAATGCAATATATTTGAAATTTTACATGAATGCGAGACAAGCCCAACAAAGGTAAATGAGAATACTTAAGAGATCACTATTATCATCTATAATCAGGCCACAGGGTATTTACTTGTAGAAATTTTCAGAAGCCAAAATGCTTGCAAACTACAGGAATAGCAAAACATCCCAATAGGATTCTTTTAATGTGCTAGAGTTTGCATTTCCATAATGATATGAAGAGGATCGTTGGGTTTATTTAAAAGCATATATACTGATGACCTTAGCATTAGATGATAATGATCTTTTTGTTAAAGAGGTCTGTACTCTCTAGACTATAATTTCCACATTCTCTTGTCAGAACTTAGAAAATAGCATTATCGTTGTGGTTTCCCCCCTCCCCGTTTCCTGGGGACTTATTACTAATTATCAGCTAGAGTCTAACATTTCTACACCAAGAGCAAAATAGCTAGTTTTTAAGCAATATTTTTATTTTCCATTTAAAAGCCGAAATAGCTGCTTTTAAATTACATCACTTGTGAATTCAAGTGCATGATTTCGCCATTTCTCTCTCAACCCTGCTTTGGACTCTGCCTGATAACAGCGTATCCATCTTTTTTTTCAGGCCAAAGTCAAATTCCAAGCTGCTGTCATCTTCAACCTTCCAAATGACATTCATTTCTCACTTCTCCATGCCCCAAAGCCTTTTATCCTTCTAACGCAGCCTTTTGCACACATCACACTTAATTAGATGCTGCTGCCTTCTTTCATTCAGCTCCATGAGAGACTAAGTGGACAGAGTCCATCTCTCATCCAAGTTTGCTCAAAAATATAGTCAGTCATGTGCCCATGTATTCCTGTCTGTCCAACAAGACCCTAAGTACAAGAACCACAAGACCCTAAGTACAAGAACCACAAGACCCTAAGTACAAGAACTCCATCTTAATTAGTGTTTGTTTCTACCGCCACATCAGCACATACCATCAACCAAGTTGTTGCTCATACAAATTGTGCAATTAAATAATTTTACTTTCTGGGGTATAACCAACTAGAGACCAAGAAAGGACCAAGAAAGCAGATTGTTTTGGATTCAGCCCCCTGGCTCCGGGGCATGGTAAATAATATTAAAGACAGTCCCTATTTTGGTTGTTAGATGAGCAACAGGAAGCAGGGACTGACCATCTGATCACTACCTGGCAGCCTCTGTTTCACAACCCTCTGCATGCATTCTTTGGTTTGATCTGCCCCACTACTATGTGAGGAAGGGATCTTCCTCCTTCTTTTCAAGATAAAGAATCTGAGTTAAGCGGGGCATGGTGGCACACGCCTGTAATCCCAGTACTTGGGAGGCTGAGACAGGAGGATCGGCAGATTCGAGGCCAGCCTCAGCAACTTAGGGAGACCCTCTACAACTGAAACTCTGGTTCAAAATAAAAAATAAAATAGGGCTGGGAATGTAGCTCAGAGGCAGAATGCCCCTGGGTTCAATCCCCAGTACCCCCTACACACACACACACACACACACACACACACACACACACACTAATATGAGTTAAATGGGTTTTCCCAAATAAATGGTGGAAACAAGATTCCAAGTCAAGCTGTCAGGACTCCAGAGTCCGTGCTCTTAACCACTAGCTTCTGCTAGATGGGCTGGAAGAAAAATGTATTTCTGTAGGGAAAGGAGAATCTGGAACACAGAAAGAAAATGGGTAAAAGCAAAGGCTGGGCTGAGGCTTTAGAGAGAGGAGACATGACAGATAACACCTTAGTAAAAAGCTTTCACGTAAAACCCAAGTTATTTTCCATCACTCACGGGCTGGTTATTTGACACCTTGTCACTCATGGTCATGACAGAAAGAAACACATACCACAGTCATCAAACTGCCCTTAAAACCAGTCTTCACTGGCTGGTCCCCATCTTTGTTATTTAAATTCGATTCCATTTACTTAGAAAGGTTCCTTTCCATAAGACATTTGCAGAGCAGAGTCAAGAAGCCCCAATACCTATTTGTTTCCTATTATCAGGAATTTGCCATGTGGCACAGACCTCAATAATGGGCATCTGTCAAAATGATAACGGTTCTTTTACCAGTTGTTTTTACTTTCCCAGCAGAGGTGTCAGCTGTCAACAGATTCCAGTGGTAGGAACCAAGGGTCATCAGGACCCCTGACCTTACTGCCAGTCAGGAGAGAATAAAAATCACAGCCAAAGGAAATGCTATGTATGGGATCAGACTTGGGGTTAAGATCCATCCTCATGCTGACTCTTCCTTGAAAGCAGAAATATGTTCCGTGTATAAATGGAATTCTTCATCTGGTATTTATTTATACAGGATGGAGATGCTAATAAACAACGAAAGAACGTGATTCCATTCTCAACGATATCAAGACACGAGCTATTTCCTAACAGCTAATCCATTACATGCAAAGGTGATGTTCAGCCCATACTATCTGAAGGACCACAGAGTTCCGACATATTTGCTCAGAGGTTTGGCTCTTTCTCCACCTGCAAGAATCTTCAAGCCGGGAAATTTACTCCACCATGGATGAGACAATCCAGTCACAAACCAAGGACCCACCATGCACTTCGTGCCACGAGTTGAGGGAACTTGGTTTCCAGCTTAAATTTGGAAATGTGAAACACTGGCTCTGGAGATTTGTAATGGGAAAATCATAGCATTTTTTGAATTGGAAGAGATCTAAGAGCGCATCTAAAAACCCTCTTCATTTTGCAGATGCAAGAACTGAGAGCCAGGGAGGAGTGATTTACTTAGTTACTCAGCTACTCAGCAAAGTGAAATCTGGAGCCTGAGTTTTCTGTCTCCTATACCACCAAGTTTCCAGGCTGGAGGCAAACCTAGACCACTGCCTCACCTATGCCATCCATCAATCCCCTTCCTCCCTTCCTTCCTTCCCCACTTCCTTCCAGGGCTGGGGAATTGAATGCAGGGCCTCACACATGCTAGGCAAGTGCTCTACCATTGAGTTAATCCTCTAGCCCCATCTCAATAATTTTTCCAAGTTATCTGGAAATACAGAGAAGATATAGGAAACACAGTTTGAAAAGGTATATCACCACCTGGGCCAGGTCATGGAGTCCATCTCTGTCATTACGGCAACAAAAGAAGAGAGTTCACGCACTGGCTGCAACTGGGCAGATTTTCTTTAGGGCCCTCTCTTGGAAAGCACTAGAGGCAGGACATCATTTTTAGCTGTGTTTTCCTGGTGCAATGACAATTTTGAACTCTGAGAATGTACTTGGGGGGGGCGGTCATGTGGAAATGGGGTTACAGGAGGGGATGACCAGGGCATGTTACCTTACTTGTTTTGCCTACACACAGGATCCCGGTCCAGTCAGAAGCAGGGTCTCCACAGCCCTGGTCCAATCCATTGTAATATTGACCATGCTATGATAAACTGGCCAAAGACAATTCAAAATTCTCTCCAGGAAAGAAAACTAGGCCGAGATTGTTTAAAAGGTATGGAAGAAGCCAGCCAGGCGTGGTGGTGCATGCCTGTAATCCTAGTACTTGGAAGGCTGAGACCGGAGGATCACAGGTTCACTGCCAATCTCAGCAACTTAGCAAGACCCTGTTTCAAAATAAAAAATAAAATAGGGCTGGGGTTGTAGCTCTGTAGTAGAATGCCCCCCAAGTTCAATGCACAGTACCACAATAAATAAAATAAGATATATGGAAGAAAATACCAATACTAGAGGAAAATTAGAGTCCAGACAAATTTTATCAGCAAAAGACTAGTGTGCCCTGAAAGCCTTTCCTTATTTATTTATGCATTTATGTATTTATATATTTACTTACTTACTATTTTTGTTGTGGTACTGGGGATTGAACCCAGGGCCTCATACATGCTAGGCAAGCACTGTGCCACTGAGCTGTATCTACAATAGGAGCCTTTTCTCCTTAAGTAAAAAAAAAAGTACACTAAGGATGCCCAGTTGCTACATACTAGAAATCCTTTAGAGAAACGTATTTACCAGAGTGGGCAAGAAAATATGTCAAGTACATTAAAAAAAATCAATCAAAATCTCCTTGTCCATGTTTTCATCCATTTCTACATGAATTCCCCATGGGGATCTTTACAGAGGTTCCCACGCATCCGTTTAATGAGTTTTCCTGTTTTTCCCCCCATCTCGATACTTCCACGTTCTGGCTGGTATTTGAATCCATGGCGCCCAGTTCTACTTCAGGCCCCGGAAGTAGAATTTTCATGGCTCCCAGATACAAATTCTAGCAAGAATGTCCATGTTCTGTTCCTAGCATTCTTTAACCAGTTTCTCAAACTTGACTTGTTCTGTGTGTCACTTGGATGTAAGCCCAGAGAGTGACGGTGGACGCTAGTTAAACTTGAACTTTCAGGAGTTTCTCTTTCAATTACGACATCTAGAGTTAGTTACTACTCTCAGAAACCTCCCTTTCCCCATGCTGGTCTTTTTGTCAACCTAGCAAATAGGAAAAGTTAGCCTCTTCTATAAAACTTAGCTTCTTCAAAGTATATTACTTTCTAGATGGTACTACTGATATGAGAACATGCCCTGCTTTATGAAAAGTCCTACCTGCTTAAAACAAAAACAAAAAGTAAATTGGCAAGTCTTAAACCATAGGCGGCACACAGCTATAACCCCAGTACCTGGGAGGCTGAGACAGGAGGATTGCAGGACAGAGGCCCTCAGCAACTTAGTGAGGCCCTCAGCAACTTAGTGAGACCCTGTTTCAAAACAAAAAACAAAATAGGGCTGGGGGTGTAGCTTAGGAGGTAGAATGCCCCTGGGTTCAATCCCTAATACTTGCAAAAAAGCAATTCTTACTAAAGAATTTATTACAAGGTTAGTGTTCTCCCCCTCCCCAAATAAGCACATTTCAATTTAAAGAATAATTTCATTTTCTGTCTTTAATAATTTCATTTTTAGTCTTATTTCTATGAAATGGATGCTAAAGCAGTATTTCAGAAATTCAACAAACACCTTTTTTTTTTTTTTGCTGCAGTACTGGGGATTGAACCCAGGGATTACAAGCGTGCGCCACCACACCCGGCTAACAAACACCTATATTTCAAAGAAATTCCAGAAGATTTCATCTCACCCAGCCAACTTGAAGACTGAAAACAGAGGCATGCTGAAGTACCCGAGCCGGGAAGCTGGCAGCCAGCTCGACTTAATTCTAATGACAACAGACATGGATCAGCTCATGGTTCATACAATTTTCTTTTCATTAAGTGGATATTAGGACTTCAGTTCAAATTAAAGACTGTCCTAGCAAAGGCTGTCCACCACCCTCTTCCTCCTCCAGAATAGCAGCTTACCGTATGAATTTTAAATTAAGCACCTAGATGAGGTGTTCTCCACAACACACAACAAAAAGACTCGTCAGTATCTGAGTCAGTGCCATGCACAAATTATATTCTCATAGAATGAGTGTTTGACAGAGATGAGGATAGTGGTTAATACATAGAGAAATTTTTATGTCCTATACTGGCCTTGCCTAAAATTTACCAAGTCAGTAATTTACATTTCTAGATGCTCATGTGGTCAGTGAACCCATTTTCTCAGTAATCATGGGTACGCTGTAAAGCCTTTTCTTGTCTCATGGAGGAAATAATAATAGTTGCAGTCTGCTAAATGCAGGTGCCTATCTGGTCACTCACTCCATAAACATCTACTGAGCAAGTAAGATGGGCAGGAACTGGGCACTAAGAGACTGTGTATTGCCAGGCGTGGTGGTGCACGCTTATAATCCTAGTACGTGGGAGGCTAAGACAGGAGGATCCCTGGTTTGAGAACAGCCTCAGGAATATCGCAAGACTCTCAGCAACCTAGCAAGACCCTATTTCAAAATTAAAAAAAAGGGGGCATGTGCTGGAGGTTTAACTCAGAGGTAGAATGCCTCTGGGTTTAATCCCTAGTATCATAAAAAAAAGGAAGGAAGGAAAACTATTAATGATATTAAAAGAGTTGAAAATATACAGAAAAAGCAAAAGGGAACTAACATTAAGGGGGGACCTACTTGGACCTTGTACACATGATCCCACTCAATTTTCACAATGAGCCATTTTTAGATGAAGAAACTAGGTTAGTGAAAGGTTGACTGCCTGGCTCAAGGAGACCATTAGTAGCAAAATCAGCATTTGAATTAGTGGCTGTTAAGGGCAAAGCTCTTTCCACTCTACCTTACTGGCTTTCAGAAATAATGCTAAAACATTTACAAACAGGAGAGCAATTCATGGTAGTTTACAACCTTGCTAGTTCCCATTTAGTTATTCCTTAGCACTAAGAGTAAAACAATTTGTTTAGCAACTAACAGATCCCAAATTAACTTTTTTTTTTTTTTTTTTTGTGGTACCGGGGATTGGACCCAGGGGGGTTCTACCTCCGCGCTACATCCCCGGCCCTATTTTTATACTTTATTTTGAAACCTGGTCTCACAAAGTTGTGGAGGGCCCCACTAAGTGAAGAGAGAGAGAGAGAGAGAGAGCGAGCTGAGGCTGGCTGCAAACCCGGTTCCTCTGGTCTCTGCCTCCCAAAGTACTGGGATTACAAGCTTGTGCCACCATTCCCGGCCCTAACTTTTTTATTACTAAATGCTATTCCTGTTTGCATTGTATTGGTACAATTCTGATGGCACACTATGCTACTGCCAGGTGATAGCAAAAGCTAATTTCTCTATTTTGAACTTTTTCTCTGACAATTTCTCTATTTTGAACTTTTAAATTCTACTCATCTCAAAATGGGCCATCTGCATTTCCCCCACATTTTTATTGAGTTAAGGGCTATACATCAACCTAAAATCTGGGTATGGGCTAAAGCCAAGGTCTACAGAAGGAACATAAAGCAATTCTGGAATCAGAAATAATTTAGGTGATAGGACTTTATTTCAGATGGGTTCTAAAGCTTATGACATTTTTTTTTGTGATGCCACGCCCCAGCCACTGTGCACAAGTTGGAAGAATGATTTTGTTTTTACTTCTAGGCTGATAAATATAAAGATTACCCTTAAAAATATAGAGAAGACAAGAAGGTAAAACAGAGGGGGAAGGCAACTTACATACTCAGTACATGGAGGACATATATGGCTACCTCAAATGTATACAATTAAGAAAGAAGACACGCCCATTGATGTTAAGTATATATGTGAGAATACCAATGCCAATCTCAGTGTCCTGTATGGGGAAGGGAAGGGAATGGGGAGGGAGCTGGGGGAAGCCCACCAAGTGCTGTGCACATGTGTGTCCTCATCACTCTGAACTACATTATGATGTGAGACTGCAATGCACCAATAAAAGTATATTAATATAAGCCGGGCGTGGTGGCGCACGCTTGTAATCCCAGTACTTTGGGAGGCGGAGACCGGAGGATCCGGGTTCGCGGCCAGCCTCAGCTCTTTCTCTCTCTCTCTCTCTCTCTCTCTCTCTCTCTCTCTCACTCTCCCTCCCTCCTTAGTGAGGCCCTCCACAACTTCGTGAGACCCGGTTTCAAAATAAAGTATAAAAAATAGGGCCGGGGGTGTAGCGCGGAGGTAGAACGCCCCTGGGTTCAATCCCTGGTACCGCAAAAAAAAAGTATATTAAAATAAAATAAAAATATTAATAGTTTCAGTTAAAAATGTACACATGGAATATAAATAAGAGTTGAAAGGATAATGCGAACTATTCAGGTGATTCAATCATTTGTAACACAAATCTCTTTTGGTCCAAGTGTTTCCTTACTTAATTCTTTAATCATCCAACCTTTACACTAAAGATGGAGTAGCATAATTTTCCAAACGAAAGAAATGAACATGTCCAAGAGCATGCTCGCTCCTGGATAATAACTATTGAGCATCTAAAGGTTTATTGAACCCAGAGGCATTCTACCTCTGAGCTATACCCCCAACCCTAGTTTATTTATTTATTTTTTTATTTTGAAATAAGGTCTCACTAAGTTGTGTAGGGCTCATGAGGTTGCTGAGGCTGACTGCAAACCTGTGATCCTCCTGTCTCAGCCGCCCAAGTACTGGGATTACAGGTATGCGCCAGGGTGCCTGGCAGTATAGTCTTTTTTGCATAGGTTAGGAATACACAATACATAGTATAGAATTGCTGCCTTGACTCATTTTTGTGTTTTCTGCAAGCAGCACATGAAAAGACAGACTAACCCACACTTCTCTCATCCGATATAATTATCCACGCATCCAGCAACCTTTTAATGGATATATATATATATATATATATATATATATATACATACATATACATGTAACACTGTAGTGTCACATCTCTGCCTGGGTTTTCTGAGTAGTTTGTGGGAGGGGTGGGAGCATGGATAGATTTTGGAAGATGGAGGATTTGGAGATGAAGGATGTCGATCTATGAAACCAGCGACTCTGGAAATGGTTCAAGAAGCGAGAACAGGGAAAAACCGAGAGAATCTTTCTTCCACGACTTGGGAACAACTGTGCTATTTGCTGTGGGCACCTTTATTACAGGTAGAACTCATTCAGCTCGGGGAAGCAGGGACTTCATTCCTTCTGTAATTATTTCCTCTGAGCAAAGTGTAAGTTTATCAAAGATGAAAGATGCAGCTCCCCAGAGAGAAATGATGAACCCCATTTCCCATGGTGTACATTCCCCCGCCAACTTCCTTTAGGATAATGCAAAGAAACTGGAAGAGGAAATTGAAAGAAAAAACAATTAGTTTTTTTAAGAAGCTCTGAAATATCTGTATCTATTAGACTTTGGAACTGTTCTCTAAGGAAAAGCATTCAAAACTTAAATGGGTGAAATACAAAGTCCAGGAAGAGGGAATTACCTTGACCTAGCAGGAAACGGTCTGCTCCAAGCTACCGACCTAAGCAGGTCACTTCCTAATTCTCACAGTTTCCAGTTCCTTCGGTTTGCTTTTCTCAAGGATTACCTTGGGCTTCAGTTGCAAAACCCCTAATAATGCTTTTATAGGTATCCGTGTTTATCTATATCCTGACGCAGCAGTTTGAAAGTCAAACTACTGTTTTCATCCTACATATTTTTCCTCTACGCGCATTAACAATTTCTAGAGCTGTGGGACCAGAGTCCATAAAAGGGAAATTAATTTTATGTTTATGTGTGCCGTATGGTTATGATTATGAGTGAATTGTTCATAATTCATATGTCAAGAGGCTCAGCCATGTACTTCAATATAACTCACGTACAGGGCACTGGAATGTTTAACACCCTCAACAATAAATGGCTAACTTTGAACCTAA
Source organism: Glis glis (assembly GCA_004027185.1). Classification (NCBI taxonomy): domain Eukaryota; kingdom Metazoa; phylum Chordata; class Mammalia; order Rodentia; family Gliridae; genus Glis; species Glis glis. The sequence goes on from PVJS01048958.1 coordinate 10,778, forward strand.
TTACTTTCTACTTCCAACTTTAAATTTTACTGATAAAACTAATAGGTATTTTTATATGGCTCAGAGGACGCGCACCATTTTCTAGGAAACAGAAGAATGCATATTTAAGATTGCCTATGTGGAAGATATAAAAGTTTATAATGCCAAAAGGTTGATCTAAGTACTTTGGATATTTTGCTAACACTCATAGTGTCAAGGACCTAGGTATAAAAAGCTTTACCTTACCTTAAACAATGAACTAATCAGAAATGACCCGCTTGGGAGTATTTCAGATTTTATTTTGTGTGTGAGTGTGTGTAGCATTTCCTTACTTCAGCTGAATGTATCTTTAAGAACGATGAAAATAGTAGCAGTGGTATTCATTGCAAAAACTTTAATCGTCCAAACAAAATGCATGAATAAGCAGGCCTCTCTTGGGCACGCTCTGGTGTTGGAGCTCATTTCTCCCGGTCTTACCCTCCTGTTCCTACAACTATTCTGTACATTGAAAATCTGCTATTTATCATGATAACCCTAGGCACTGTGTGAACGATAATCACCAAGGACGTGTTAACTTGTCTGGGAGTTAATGGTTTCTAAAACTGCAAAGGACTGGGGAAATCGCCATTTTATAGGTAAGGAAATTGAGGCCCAGAAAAATAAAGCGGCTTGCCTAAGGTTACGGAGCAGTAATTGATGGAGAAAGAATTCAAAGCCAGATCTTATCTAAAAGTCCAACACTTCTTTCAGTCTTTCTACAATCTGTCTTTTCTTAAAGCCACATGCTATCAGTAGCAATTAGATGTGGAAGGCAAGTTTTCCTATAGTCAATCCCTTCCAGGCTGAAAATTCTCCTACTGAGTCCCCATGTTTCGATTTGTGGACCTCAAACCAGGTGACTTAAATCGTCCTCAGACTTAGGAAGCTTCTTTTATTATCATCTTTTAATCGATGAATCCACATCCTTTAGTAGATACTGGACATGATGTACATATACAAAATTATCACTGTTCATCTCCATATCATGCTGTACAATTACAATGCACCAATAAAAGTAATGAATGAAAGAATAAAGAAAATGTTTTGTTTTTTTGTATACCGGGAGTTGAACCCCTGGGGTATTCTACCTCTGAGCTACACCACCAGCCCCATTTTATTTTATTTATTTATTTTTATTCTTAATTTTTTGAAACAGGGTCTCACTAAGTTGCAGAGTGCCTCACTAAGTAGCTGAGGCTGGCTGCGAACCTGTGATCCTCCTGTCTCGGCTTCCCAAGTACTGGGATTACAAGCATGCACCACCACGCCCGGCTTATTTTTTATTTTGAAAACAGGGTCTCGTTAAGTTGCTTAGGCTGACCTCAAACCTGCGATCCTTCTATCTCAGCCTCCCAAGTACTGGGATTACAGGTGTATGCCACCACACCTAGCAAGCCAAGTGTTCTTTTAAAAGGAAATGCTAGGGACCATGTGTTACATTGCTAACTCAAACTCCTTGGTATCAATCAGTACTTAAATTAATTCTCGGTTGTAAAGCATTTTTATAAGGCTCTCACCTAAAAACCATCCGAGCATTGACAAGCAGTCTAGGATCTGGGTTTGTCCCCGATAGTAAAGCAAGCAGTGCACATTTAAAGCCTGCAGGCAGCTGGGCGTGGTAGCGCACACTTGTAATCCCAGTACTTGGGAGGCTGAGACCAGAGGATCCGGGTTAGTGTCTAGCCTCAGCTACTTAGTGAGGCCCTCTGCAACTTTGTGAGACCCTGTTTCAAAAAAATTAAGAATAAAAAATAGGTCTGGGGGTGTAGCTCGGAGGTAAAATGCCCCTGGGTTCAATCCCCAGTACCACAAAAAATAAATAAATAAATAAATAAATAAATAAAATAAAGCCCGCAGGCCACATTTATCCAACTCTGGCTGTATAACGTATCAAGTCTACGCCCTTGCAATGCTGATGCACCCCAGAGCATCTGCCTTTTCTTGTTATACTTCCAACAAAATATTGTCCCTTTTTCCTTGTTGCTAAATTTACGCTCCAACCAATTAGGATTCTAAGAAAAAGGTCCCATATACCATCTTTCTTACCCACCAATCTTCTTCCTCAATCATTTCTAAAATCTGTCTTTATTTAAAGCTTGGTGTCTATCTACCAGGCCAATGTTGTTAACCAGCATCTTCTTCCATCTGACGATAAATATTTCACTTTTTTTTTTTACACTCCTGCTTTTTCATGTCTACCAACATTCTAATTGGACTTCTTTAAAAAAAAAAAAGTAGCCGGGCGTGGTGGCGCACGCTTGTATTCCCAGTACTTTGGGAGGCGGAGACCGGAGGATCCGGGTTCGCGGCCAGCCTCAGCTCTCTCTCTTCTCTCTCTCTGTCTCTCTGTCTCTCCGTCTCTCTCTCTCTCTCTCTCTCTCTCTCTCTACCTAGTGAGGCCCTCTGCAACTTCGTGAGACTCGGTTTCAAAATAAAGTATAAAAATATAGGGCCGGGGGTGTAGCGCGGAGGTAGATCGCCCCTGGGTTCAATCCCTGGTACCGCAAAACCAAAAAAAAAAGTAGGGGGTATCCTGACTTTCCCTTCTTAATTCAGAAGAGGTTATTTAAGACAAACTAAGGAGCCAGGGTTGGTGGTGTATGCCTGTAATCCTAGTACTTGGGAGGCTGAGCCAGGATTGCAGGTTCGAAACTAGCCTCAACAGCATAGCAAGACTCTTAGCAACCTAGAAGGGCCCTGTTTCAAAATAAAAAAAAATTAAAAGGGCTGGGGTATAGTTCAGAGGTAGAATGCTTCTGAGTTCAAACCCCAGTATCTCTCTCTCTCTCTCTCTTTCTCTCTCTCTCTCTCACACACACACACACACACACACCTAATGTTCCTAAATAGTGTTTTCTCATTCTAAGTCTGCTGATAAATCATTTTTAAAAAGCTTTTTTAAAAACAAGAAGAAAAAGGGAAGTTTTTTTAATTTTGCTCATTCTGAGATATTAACATTAGCAACAGATTAAAGATTTTGGTTAAGTGAGATTTTGCCCTAGTATCTGTAGTTTTATCTTTCCTAGAAAGTTCTCAACCATTTCATGGGGTCTGCCTGCCTGGCTCCTTCCTGAGCATTAGTTTCCTAGGCAGAGGATAGTTTCCTAGGCTGAGGTTCAATTGGAACTGTGTCCATTTGATCACTGAGATTTACACACACAATTTGTACTTTCTGTGGCATTCGAAATCACCACTGCTCCCTCCCCTGCATTTTTTGTCTTCTTGCACCACGTGCCTTTGCCTCTGCTTACATAGTACTGCCTATAATACCAGTCCACACAGTGACCATAGGGACTGACGGGCTTCTTCTAACATGTTTCAAAGAATAGCAGGTAATTCATTTCACACTGAATATTAATTGGGGAAGTCAAAGAACAGCACTCAGGCATGGGCTAGAAATCTTTTCCATGTTGCTTCTAAGGCAGTGCTATGATACTTAGAGAATGGAGGTATTCATTTCTTTTTTTATTTTTTATACTTTTATTGGTACATTGTAGTTATACATCATACTGAGGTATACAGAGATAGGAACATACATGCACACAACACTTGGATGGTAGGTATTCATTTTAATGGTGAAATCTTACTTTAGAATAAAGTGATACACTTTCCAAGAATAGAGAACTAGGCTAGAAGCCAAAGTCACTAAGTACTTCCCAATATTTGCTGTTTTTTTTTAAACTCCCTTGAAGAGTAATTACCACCCTTTTTGAAAATATTTATAATTTTTTAGCCATGTTATGGGATAATAGTTGAACTTCTATCATCAGATGACTAAGAAAATTTCAAAAGGATATACAGCTACTTTGAATTCAGTAATATGCTTTATTTTATTTATTTATTTATTTATTTTGCGGTACCGGGGATTGAACGCAGGGACGTTCTACCTCCACACTATGCCCCCAGCCCTATTTTTTATACTTTATTTTGAAACCGGGTCTCATGAAGTTGTGGAGGGCCTCACTAAGGAAGGAGAGAGAGAGAGAGAGAGAGAGAGAGAGAGAGAGAGAGAGAGAGAGAGAGGGAGAGAGAGAGAGAGAGAGGGAGA
>PVJS01048959.1:0-14846 GCA_004027185.1 Glis glis
CGAACCTGGATCCTCCGGTTTCTGCCTCCCAAAGTACTGGGATTACAAGCATGCGCCACCACGCCCGGCTCTAAGTATTCTTTTTATTTATTGGTACTGGGGTTTGAACCCAGGGGTGTTCTACCTCTGGACTCCACCCCCGGCCCTTTCTTATTTTTTATGTTGAAGCAGGGTATTACTACGTTGCTGAGGCTGATCTTGAACCTACAATCCTCCTGTCTCAGCCTCCCAAGTACTGGGATTACAGGGGTGTGCCACTATACCTGGCTTGCCTAAGTTTTTTTTGGTGGGGGTACTGAGGATTGAACCCAGGGGCATTCTACCTCTGAGCTACATCCTCAGCCCTATATTGTTTTTATTTTGAAACAGTCTCACTAGGTTAATGAGAGTCTCACTATTTGCTGAAACTGGCTGCGAATCTGCGATCCTTCTGTCTCAGCCTCCCGAGTACTGGGATTACAAGTGTGCGCCACCACGCGGTCCGGCCAAGTATTTTTTATAACACAGTGACTGACTACCCCAAGTGAAAGGGGAAGCTGCCATTCCTCTTGGAGGCTAGACCCCAAATCAGCATGTGGTTGCTTCTGTCCCATCATGTTGTACAAGGCAAGTCACCAGGCCAGCCTGTTGAAGAAGGATATGGAAATAGATTTCCTCTGGATGGTAGAGTGGTATGTGAGTATAGAGAGTCAAGAATTGATTGATGGTGGCTATCTTTAGGTTTTCTTCCACAAATTGGAAGAGGGCACTAATGGCTTCAAAATGCTTGGAATAGCCAGCTGTGGTGGCACATGCCTATAATCCCATTATTTGGGAGGCTGAGATAGGAGGATCACAGGTGTGAAGCCAGCCTCAGCAACTTAGTGAGGCTGTTGGTAAGTTAGCAAGACTGTATTTCCAAGTTAAAAAAAAAAATAAAAAATAGGGCTGATATGTAGCTTGGAGGTAGAATGCCCCTGGATTCAACCCCCCAGTGCTCCCCCACAAATAAATAATACTAAAATGCTTGAAACAGGGATGTAGCCTAGTGGCAGAGCACTTGCCTAGTATGTAGGAAGCCCTGGGTTCTATCCACAGCATTAAAAAAAACAAAAAGCAAGCCGTTTTGTGGCATACACCTATAACTTGTGGAGGCTAAGACAGGAGGATAGCTGGTACCAGACCAGCCTCAGCTACTTAGACTCTCAGCAACCTTGTGAGATCCTGTTTCAAAAACAAAATAAAAAGGGCTTGGGGTGTAGCTCGGAGGTAGAATGCACCCAGTTCAGTCCCTAGCTGCCACAATACAAACACAAAAACAAAACAAAAAACTTGGAACATAAAATATCTGAAAATTGTATTTAGCATTAGCAATCCCAGGGAGCCAGTCCTCACTGTAGTATCTTGGGAGAGATGATGACATTATTTGGCCAGGTGTGGTGGCACACGCTTGTAATCCCAGTACTTGGGAGGCTGAGACAGGAGGATCACAGGTTCGATGACAGCCTCGACAAGTAGTGAGATTCTCATCAACCTAGCAAGACACTGTTTCAAAATAAAAATAGAACTGGGAGTGTAGCTCCAGAGGTAGCCTGTTTCTTGCCTTCTCTGAAGTACAGAAATCTTGTTTGGCATCTTTGAGGGGTTGGTTTTTTGTCTTTCTTTTTTTTTTTATGCTTTATTTTTGAAACCGGGTCTCACGAAGTTGCGGAGGGCCTCACTAGGTAGAGAGAGAGAGGGAGAGAGGGAGGAGAGAGGAGAGAGAGATACAGATCGCGCGCGCATGCGCCTTGAGGTTGCCTGCGAACCCGATCCTCCGGTCTCTGCCTCCCAAAGTACTGGGATTACAAGCGTGCGCCACCACGCCCGGCCCTATTTTTTATACTTTATTTTGAAACCGGGTCTCACGAAGTTGCAGAGGGCCTCACTAAGGGGGGGGGAGCGAGAGAGCGCTGAGGCTGGCCGCGAACCCGGATCCTCCGGTCTCTGCCTCCCAAAGTACTGGGATTACAAGCGTGCGCCACCACGCCCGGCGGTTTTTTGTCTTTCTTTGGGAAAAAGTCAGTAGAGGTAGTCTGGAATTGGGGATTAATAGAATAAAAGCATTTAGACACCCTGTTTTAGGACAGAAAATGAGACCTTCTTGGGATGTAACTGTATTCTTTAGCAGCTTCATCTTACTGTAAATGAGTTGCAGAGAAGCAGGAGGCCAGACCTAAGGAGACGTAAGGAGGTGCGAGGTAGGACAGAGGCCATCCAGTGACTCTTTCGTCACGGTGACTCTTGGGGATGTGTTCTTACATGGCGAAGGAGGCAGAGGGGTCTGGAGTCCACGATGCCTGTGTGTCACAGCTTGTTATCAAATTTATTAAGATCCTGGTTTGCAGAACGAGATCTCTTTAACTCAGTATTGTTGATGATTAGGCAAGTAGGAGGGAAAGGTTGCTTACCCTGTGAGTCCTGTTGAATGGAAGGGTGTGGTCTGAAGGATGTGGGATATGAGGACTTAGATCTGGGTTTGAATCCAACATCCACTGACAGATGCATGATTGGGTGAAGAAATCAAGGTCTGGGATGGTCAGAATGGAAATGATGCTTCGGAGGATCCTATAGGGCCACATGTGTAAAGCACTGATAGGGTGTCACCTGATTGTCACTTCAGTTGCAGTTGCTGCAGTTTTCCCCTTGAGATTCAGATGTGAGAGCTGAGGGTGATAGTAACAAAAATATGGGTGATTTGTGATGTGTGATGTGTGATATGGACTCATTTAAGTAGAAATCTTTGGTGGGTTGTTGTTTGCAATCAGCATGTGTTAACTTTTTCCTCACTATATAACATAGATACAATAGAGTATATAAATACTGAGCATATGTTAATTTTTTTGATACTGAGGATTGAACCCAGGGGCATTTTACCTCTGAGCCACATACCCAGCCTATTTATTTATTTATTTATTTATTTATTTATTTTTGTGGTACTGGGGATTGAACTCAGAGACATTCTACCTCTGAGCTACACCCCAACCCTATTTTTATTCTTTTTTTTTTCTTTTGCAGTACTGGGGATTGAACCCAGGGGCATTCTGCCTCCGAGCTACACTCCCAGACCTATTTTTTATTCTTTATTTTGAAACAGGGTCTCACTAGGTTGCAGAAGGCCTCACTAAGTAGCTGAGGCTGGCGGCGAACCTGCGATCCTCCTGTCTCAGCTTCCCAAGTACTGGGATTATAAGCATGTGCCACCATTGCCCAACTCCTATCTATTTTTAATTTTGAAACAGGGTCTTGATAAGTTTCTGAGACTGGCCTCAAACCAGTGATCCTCCTGTCTCAGTTTTCCAAGTACTGGGATTACATGCTTGCAACACCATGCTGAGCATGTGGCAATTTTTTACATATGTGGACATTCAAATTAATTGAAAACACAAAATGTGAAAACTACTCGTTTTTCAGTACTCACTTCCCAGAGCTTACCAACTGATTGCTAGGTATATTGTTTTTGAGAAATTCTTGTATGCCTGAATCCACAAACATTTTTTTTTTGGTACTGGGAATTGAACCCAGGGGCATTCTACCTCTGTGCTATACCCTCATCCCTATTTTATTTTTAATTTGAAACAATGTTTTTCTAAGTTACCACATACTGGCCTTGGACCTACAGTCCTCCTGTCTTAACCTCCCAAGTATTGGGATAATAGGCTTGAACCATGGGCACCCAGCTGGGTGGTGAGTCATTTAATTGTTCTCTTCATAGTAACTTCAATCAAACATGCTTACATGTGTATCATTGAATTCTTGTTGGGAGATTTTGTTTTTGGTACTGGAGGTTGAAAGCATTCTACCTTGAGCTATACCCCCAGCTCTATTTTATTTTCTTTTTTTTATTTAGATACAGTGTCTCACTAAGTTGCTGAGGCTGACCTTGAACCTGTAGTCCTCCTGTCTCAGACTTCCAAGTACTGGGACTTAGAGGCATGTGCCACCATGCCCAGCCTTTTTATTTTTTTATTTGATGTGGTGCTGGGCATTGAATTCAGGGCGTTGTACATGCTAGGTTAAGTGCTCTACTACCGAACTACATCCCTAACCCAGGAATTTTCATAAATTCTTAGACTGGGAATTGCTGTGTTAAAAGATATGCACATTTAAATTTGAAAGTACTCTGCAAACAAACAGAAAACTCACTAAGTTTTCTATGTCCACATGGTTAGTCATTTCACAACAAAGAAACCTTCTTATAATGAAGTGTACAGTGAGAAAGTCTGATTGAGAATTCTTTGCAAGTGTGGAGGCTTCTATCATTCTAGGAACAGCCTTACCACTTCTGTCAGACGTGCTAACTCTGACAAGTGTGTCCCATTCCACTTGTGCCCCTTGAATATAAAAACAAAACCAAAAACAAACTGCCGGACATGATGGCACACACCTGTAATCCCAGTGATTTGGGAGACTGAGGCAGGAGGGTAACCTAGGTAAATTCAAGGCCAGCCTAGGTAACTTAGTGAGACACTGTCTCAAAAAATAAAAAGGGCTGGGGATATAACTCAGGGGTGGAACATCCTTGGGTTCAAACCTCAGTACTGCAAAAAAAAAAAAAATCAGTGTTGCAAAAATGGATAAGCCCTTGCTTTTTCTTTTTTTTGGAGGGGCTACTGGGAATTGAACCCAGGGGCATTATACCTCTAAACTACACCCCCAGCCCTATTTTTTTATTCTTTATTTTGAAACAGGGTCTCACTAAATTGCAGAGGGTCTTACTATAAGTAGCTGAGGCTGTCTTCGAACCTGTGATCCTCCTGTCTCAGCCTCACAAGTATTGGGATTACAAGCATGTGCCACCACACCTGGTTTTGCTTTTTCTTTAGTAAGTTAATTGTGGCTGAAGCTTTTAATTTCCTTTTTTTTTTTTTTTGGTATTGGAGATTGAACCCAGGGGCATTCTACTTCCTAGTCACACTCCCAGCCCTTTATTTCGAAATAAGGTTTTGCTTAGTTGCTGAGGACCTTGAGACTGTCCTCGAACTTGCAATCCTCCTGTCTCAGCTTCCAGAGCCTGGGATTACAGAAGTGTACCACTGTGCCCAACTTAGTTTCTATGTTTTTGCATACTAGTTTTTCTATATCTGTATCTTATGAGTTTCAGCAATGAACTTATTTCTTATGACGTAAACACAGATTGAACACCTCTGTTCATAGTTGATTCCATTCCAGGTTCAGGGGCTAGAAAGAAGGCTGACTCTTGTCTTGAAGAAAAAGTACCTGGAAGCAGGGTGTTGTGGTGCACGCCTGTAATCCCAGTACTTGGGAGGCTGAGACAGGAAGATTGGAGGTTCAAGACCAGCCTTAGCAACATAGTGAGGCCCTGTTTCAAAATAAAAAAATAGCTGGGCGTGGTGGCGCAGGCTTGTAATCCCAGTACTTGGGCAGCTGAGACAGGAGGATCGCAGGTTCACAGCCCTCCGCAACTTAGTGAGACCCTGTTTCAGAAATAATTAAGCTGGGCGTGGTGGCGCATGCTTGTAATCCCAGTACTTGGGAGGCTGAGACCGGAGGATCCGGGTTCGCAGCCAGCCTCAGCTACTTAGTGAGGCCCTCCGCAACTTAGACCCTGTTTCAAAATAAAGAACAAAAAATAGGGCTGGGGTGTAGCCCAGAGGTAGAATGCCCCAGTTCAATCTCCGGTACCACAAAAAAATAAATAAATAAAAAAGAAATAAAGAATTAAAAATAGGGCTGGGGTATAGCTTGGAGGTAGAATACTCCTGGATTCAATCCCCAGTGCTGCAAAACAAACAAACAAACAAATAAATAAAGCTGGTGTGGTGGCACACACCAGAACTTGGGAGGCTGAGACAGGAGGATCACAGGTTAATGGCCAACCTCAGCAACTGAGTGAGACCCTGTTTCAAAATAAAAGAATAAAATAGGGCTGGGGTGTAGCTCAGAGGTAGAATGCCCCTGGGTTCGCGCGGGAGGGAAGAGTACAGTGGCTTTCACTTTGTTCTGGCTGAATCCCTGCAAGATGCCATTTTTATTTTCAATATTATTAATGGCTTGCTGTGATGGTGATCCTAAAAGTAGGTTAAAATCTATGCAAGTAGCTGGGTATGGTGGTGTACGCTTGTAATCTGAGTACTTGGGAGGCTGAGACAGGAGGATTGTAGGTTTGAGGCTAGCCTCAGAAACATAGTGAGGCCCTCTGCAACTTAGTGAGACCCTATTTCAAAATAAAAGAATAAAATAGAGCTGGAGGTGTAGCTGGGAGGTAGAATGCCCCTGGGTTCAATCTCCAGTAACAAACACACACACACACACACACACGTATGCCATAGGGTATATGTGGACTGCCCCCAAACACAGCAGGGGCATTAGGCTTAGCCTGGATGTTGGTTTAGACACCAGGGATGGATTCAGAGGGATGTGAAGACAAGCAGAGGCTAACCCAACAGTGAGGATGGAAAAGGCAGAAGGGACAGCGGGAGCTAAGGCATGAAGGTGTGAGGGCTCATGCGTGAGGCAGGACGATCTGAGGCTGAGCCTGGAAGGGGCAGCTAGCGGAGCCTGCATCTTCACGCCTGAGGGAGTGGCTGTATTCTCCTCATCTTCATGTGTCTCACTTTAGGGGCTCCAGTTTAGTTAATGCCATTTAGCAGATGGTTATTTGGGATTATTGTGGAAGACTTGATTCCTGGGTTACTCTTGGGACATGTGCACCAGAGAGCCTGTTGAGCTGCTTTCCTCTTCATGAGGATGGCTGTGCCCCCACCATCCCATGGAGCTCAGAGCTATTCTTAGGGTACCCTCTGACAAGGTAATTAGGGTAAGTTATGATACAGGACTAGAAACTAGGAACACAATCATAAGTTTGGCTGAGATCATGTTATTAAGATTAGCTATGCCCAGGTGTGGTGGCGCATGCTTGTAATCCCAGTATGTGGGAGGCTGAGACAGGAGGATCACAGGTTCCTGGCTAGTGTTAGCAACTTAGCTAGGCCCTCAGCAACATAGTGAGACTCTGTTTCAAAGCACAAAATAAAATAGAGCTGGGGGTGTAGCTCAGAGGTAGACCGCCCCTGAGTTTAATCACCAGTATAAAAAAAAAGATTAGCTATGGCATGACAATTATCAATAGTGATGATTAAAGCTCCTGGTATTTGGTTTTTATTGAAGGCGTCTTTTATGTGCACATACTATCAACTAACTGAAGTTATGGGTGTCAGCATAGCACAGTGGTGTGGAGGGCCAGTGGCATCTTGCTTGGAGCCATACAGACCTTGGTTGGAATAACTCTGTGATCTTTGGCAAATGGATTAAACTCCCTGAACCTGTCAGGTTTGTTTGCTTGTTTATTTTTAAATCTGTAAATGGGGGTAATAAAACTTATTGCACAGAGTTGTTGGCAATTAAATGATAATATCTGTCAAGGACTAATTGGATTATTTGATCCTAAGTGGTATTGTCTCAGTAATAAGTTAATGCATTTACCTTGTGGAAATGACAGATAAGGATGTGTTCTTGCATAAGCTCATGGATCATGGACTGTGAATAAGTTAACAATTTGTACTTTATTTTTTTGTGGTAGTAGGGATTGAACCCAAGGGCATTCTGCCTCTGAGCTACACCCCCAGCCCTATTTTATTGTTCACTTTGAAACAGGGTCTTGCTAAGTTGCAGACCTCACTAAGTTTTTGAGGCTGGCTGTGAACCTACGATCCTCCTGTCTCAGCCTCCCAAGTACTGGGATTATAAGCGTGTGCCACCATGCCCGGCTTACAGTGGCATTTTATGTCTATCAGGTTGGGGGAGGATGAGCAAGACTGATAGATAATATCTGGTGTTGGCAAGAGGGTGGGGTAATGGGCACACATGCAGGTAGAGAGTAAAGTGGCAGAGATGTCTTGGCATAGATGTCATTTGGCAGTACAGGTTGAGGATCTTATCTGAAATGTGTGGGACCAGAAGTGTTCCAGTTTATTGAGTGTTTTTGATTGTGGAATATTTGCATAGACTTTACGGGTTGAGCATCCCTAATCTTAAAATCTAAAATGCTTCAAAATCCAAACCTTCTTGAATTGCCATGTCAACACTCAAAAAGGTTTGTCAAAAAGTGCCTTGTGCATGCTAGGCTCTACCACTAAGCAACATCCATATCCCTGTTTAAAGTTTTTCTATCTGCTAGTCATTTCACTTGTTGTGTTCTATTATAAATACTTGGCAAAAAGACTTAAGTATTTTCAGTATTGTTTAATAGTTAAAAACTGGAAATAACCTAAATGTCCATCAAAAGAAAATGTACCATATTCTAACCAAATGTACTGTGGTATATTTTATAGCAGTTATAAAGAATGTGATATGGATTTTTATGAGCTGACATGGGAAGAGCAAATTGAAAAGCAAGTTATGGAATGTTCTTACAAGGCAGATATTTGAGAACAAACTTATATACACATGTTTGTGTGGAAATACAGGAAAAGATCTGGAAAGTATGAGTATCCAGATGAGTGTTCAATTTGTTGCAATATTATCATTTTGACTGAAGTATATGAGAAAATAGAGCCTCCCACAGATAGTTAGAAAAGGAAGGAGTACTTTATAGTTTTTTTTTATTTAGATAATTGTGGGTATTCTAAAGTGTAACAAAAGGGAGGTTTTAAAAAGTTACTTGTGCCGGACATGGTGGTGCACACTTGTAATTCCAGTACTTGGGAGGCTGAGATAGGAGGATCGCAGGTTTGCGGTCAGCCTTAGCTACTTAGTGAAGCCCTCCACAACTTAGACCCTGTTTCAAAATAAAGAATACAAAATAGGGCTGGGGGTGTAGCTTGGAGATAGAATGCCCCTGGGTTCAATCCCCAGTACCACCAAAAAAAAAAAAAATGACTTGTAATGTGAAATACAAAATTATATCTGACATTTTTGTGCTGCTAAATTCCATTGGTTCCCTTGCACTTTGAGCCGTCAAAGCTCATGGTGGTGGGTAAAAGTTTCCCCAAATTCTAGTTTTTACTTAAAAGTTCAAATTTAGTCATTTGGCAACAAAGACTCCAGGCAAAACTACTTTATAAGTGATAGGCTCACTTTGTTCCTTTTTGAGAAGATGTCTGCCATCCTTGAGATGGCAACCTTACATCCTTGAGATGTAAGCTCAAGATCCTTGAGCCTACGTAGCCAGTTTGCCCTGGGTGCCTTGGGTAAGGTGGCGGTGCTTGCGCTCCCCACAGCTGCACGGTGCTCTTCTCCAGACAGCCGAAACAGGGAGCAGACACGCTCCATGTTTACTTCCCTTTCTTTTTTGCCGTACTGGGGATTGAACCCAGGGGCATTCTACCTCCGAGCTATACCCCCAGCCCTATTTTTTATTCTTTTTTATTGGCGGTACTGGGGATGGAACCCAGGGGCATTATACCTCCAAGCTATACCCCCAGCCCTAATTTTATTCTTTATTTTGAAACAGGGTCTCACTAAGTTGCGGAGGGCCTCACTAAGTAGCTGAGGCTGGCCGCAAACCTGCGATCCTCCTGTCTCAGCCTCCCAAGTACTGAGATTACAAGCATGCACCACCACACCTGGCTTCTTAGCAGTTTTTAAAGTCACTCATTCAAACAAATTTGAGTATCTACATGCCACATCATACTGCTTTGGTGCTGGGGAAGCAGAGTGATCTGAGTACAAGAAGACTTCTCCTGTGAAGTTTGGGATCATAAAAGAGAGTGGGATGATCGGCAGACCTGGCCACATGTTGCTATTAAGCAACTGAAACGTGGGTAGTCCAGTTGAGATTTAGTATAAATATAAAATCCATACTGGATTTTGAAGACTTAGTTTAAAAAGAATATACAATATCTCAGTTACATATATGTAACATATACATACACATATAGGTAACATATACATACATACATATATGTGTGTGTATTTATGTACTTTTCTTTTCTTGGTACTGGGGCTTGAACCCAAGAGCATTCTACCTATGAGCTATACTCCAGCCCTTTTTATGTTGATTCTAACCTCACCCTCCCAAGTACTAGAATTACAGTTGGCACCACTGCACCCGGCTCTTTGGCCTCTTAACCTGGACCAGTTCCTTAGCCTTCATTTGTGTTTTATGACCTTCATGTTTTTAGAGGTATAAGCTGGTTATTTTGTAAAATGTCCTTGCTGTGGATTTGTTTGTCATCTCCCATGGTTAGAATCAGGTTGTGTATTTTTGTCTGCCCCTCCCCCCATACTGGGACTCAAACCCAGGGCCTCACTCATGCTAGGCAAGCCCTCTACCACTGAGCTACATCTACAGACCAAAAGTTAGGTATTTTTGATAGAATCTTCACCGTATATTTTCTGGAGGAATGTAGTGTTGATTTTGTTCCAGTAGTGATGATGACTGGTAAATTTGGTTAAGGTAGTATCTGCCAGGCTTCTCCAGAGAAAAGTAAACTGTTTTTTCTTTTGCAATAAGAACCTTGTGGGTAGAGGTTTTGAGACAATGTAAAGATCCTGTTTCTTACAGTATTTTCTCTAATTTTAGCATTCATTGATGATTTTTTTCTGAGTGTTACTACTGTAGTGGCTGTCAGGTGGTAACTTTTTAATTCTGTATTTATTCTACATTAATTAGTTGGAATTTTACTCTGAGTTTTCCCTCTTACCCCATTTATTTTGTTTATATTGATATGGGTTTAGGGACCCTTATTTCAAAGATTATAACATGTTACTGTCATTATTATGTTGCTCAGACTATTCAAGTGTGTGTGTTTTCTGGGTGTGGTAGCACATGCCTATAATCATAGTATTTGGGAACCTGAGACAGGAGGATTGCAGGTTCAGGGACAGCCTCAGCAACTTGGAGACCTTGTTTCCAAATAAAAAAATAAAAAGGGATGGGGAGTGTAGCTCAGAGGTAGGATGCCACTGGGTTCAATTCACAGTACCAAAAAAAGGAAAAAAAATGAAGTGTGGGTTTTTAAGGTAAGAGGTATTTTAGCATGGTGGTGGTGTACTGAAGGTTGTGATTCAGCATAGATGGAAAGATGATTATGATAATCTAATATCCATAATACTAGATGAAATGTTTGCTTATCCTTCATTTTATATTATTTTATTTTATTTTTGGTCCTGAGGATTGAACCCAGAGGCATTCTACCTCCAAGCTACATCCCTAGCCCAATTTTATTTCTTACTTGGAAACAGGATCTCACTACGTTACTAAGAGCCTCACTAAGTTGCCAAGGCTGGCTTTGAACATGCAATCCTCCTGTCTCAGCCTCCCAAGTACTGGGATTACAAGCATGTGCCACCACATCCAGCTTCCTTCATTTTATTTTATTTTTTATTTTTTTATCTTTTTGTGGTACTGGGGATGGAACCCAGGGGCATTTTACCGCTGAACTATATACCTCTAGCCCTGTTTTATTCTTTTATTTTGAAACAGGGTCTCACTAAGTTGCAGATGACCTCACTAAGTTGCTGAGACTGGTGGCGAACCTGTGATATGATCCTCCCGTCTCAGCCTCCCAAGTACTGGGATTACAAGTGTGCTCCACCACGCCTGGCTATCCTTAATTTTATTTTATTTATTTATGTAAGATATTGGAAAATTTAATGGTATATAATTTTTTTTTTTTTTTGCAGTACGGGGGATTGAACCCAGGGGCGTTCTACCTCCACACTACACCCCCGGCCCTATATTTTATACTTTATTTTGAAACTGGGTCTCACGAAGTTGCGGAGGGCCTCACTAAGTAGAGAGAGAGAGCTGAGGCTGGCCGCGAACCCGGATCCTTCGGTCTCTGCCTCCCAAAGTACTGGGATTACAAGCGTGCGCCACCACTCCCAGTGCATATAAATTTAATGGTATATAAAACGCAGTACTTTATATAGGTCTATGGTCATTAAAATTTCTGAATATAAATTACCTTGAAGTAACATTCAAGATAGTTTAAAATTTGCATTCATTTCATTTCATTATAATTTTCTATGTAAATCTTTATATAAAATCAAAATTTGAATCCACATATATACAAACTCTATTAGTATGATTATTCATTTTATTTATTTACTTATTTATTTACTTACTACTTTATTTATTTATTTATTTGTTTATTTATTTATTTATTTTTTGTGGTACTGGGAATGGAACCCAGGGGTCTTCTTACCTCCGGGCTACACCACCAGACCTATTTTATTTTTGTAAACAGGGTCTCACTAGGTTGCCTCCCAAGTACTGGGATTACAAGCGTGCACCACCAAGCCTGGCTATTTTATTCTTTATTTTGAAACAGGGTCTCATTAAGTGTGGGGTGCCTCACAAGTAGCTGAGGCTGGCTTTGAGCCTGGGATCCTCCTGTCTCAGCCTCCCACGTACTCGGATTACAAGCATGTGCCACCATGCTTGGCTAAATGTATACTTTTTATTTTTAAATTTTTTTGGTGGTACTTGGGATGAAACCCAGAGACATTCTACCTCCGAGCTATACACCCAGCCCTATTTTATTCTTTTATTTCAAAACAGGGTCTCACTAAATTACAGATGGCCTAAATTGCTGAGGCTGGCTATGAGTCTGTGATCCTCCTGTCTCAGTTTCCCAAGTACTGGGATTACAAGTGTGTGCCACCATTCCTGGCTTGAATGTATACTTTTTAGAAAAAAAATACTACTTATCTCTCTGCACATTACTGTTGTGAACATTTTAAAAAGCTATGTTAGCTGGGCGTGGTGGCACACGATTGTAATCCCAGTACTTGGGGTGCTGAGTCAGGAGGATCGCAGGTTTGAGGCCAGCCTTAGCTACTTAGTGAGGACCTCTGCAACTTAGACCCTGTTTCAAAATAAAGAATAAAAAAAAAAAATAGGGCTGGGGTTGTAGCCCGGAGGTAGAATGCTCCTGGGTTTAATCCCCAGTACCGCAAAAAAAAAAAAATCAAATAAAAAATTAAAAGGCACTTTGAAAGGTAGGAAGAGGAAAATTGTGGTAACATAGGATTTTCAGTACTATTAAAGTAGCGAATTTTAATTTAGTAGTAAAGTATATTTGCCCCTATGTAGATTGGTAATACAGTATAACCTGTTTAAAGGTCTTGTCCCTAGTAGGATATTATAATAACTTAGGTTTCATTATTAGTACTTGTTACCAATTATTCTGATTCTCAGAAAACTCTAGCACGTGGTTTACCCACATTATGAGCTATGATGGAAAGAAGAAATATGTTGTGCAATATTTAACTAAAAATAAGAAGTCACCCCTTCCAACCTCTGAAAAACTCAGAGCAGTTCTTTTAAATAGCATGTGTGTAGTACACTATATTAACTGGAACTTAATCCGTGCTCTAAATTTAATTCTAAAAAATTAGAATAGCTGGGTGTGGTGGTGCACACTTGTAATCCCATTACTTGGGAGGCTGAGACAGGAGGATCGCAGGTTCATGGCCAGCCTCAGCAATTTAGTGAGGCCCTCTGCAACTTAGTGAGACCCTGTTTCAATATAAAAGAATAAAATAGGTCTGGGGGTATCGCTCGGAGGTAGAATGCCCCTGGGTTCCATTCCCAGTACCACCAATGAATGAATGAATGAGTGAATGAATGAAACTTTTGTGTTTTATTTGACTGGGCATGGTGGTGCACATCTGTAATCCCAGTACTTGGGAGGCTGGGACAGGAGGATTGCAGGTCCGTGGCCAACCTCAGCAATTTAGCGAGGCTCTCAACAACTTAGACCCTGTTTCCAAATAAAAAATAAAATCGGTCTGGGGGTATAGACTGAAGCTAGAAGGCCCCTGGGTTCCATCCCCAGTACCACACACAAAAAACGGTGGGTTGGGGGTGTAGCTTAGAGGTAGAGTGCCTCTGGGTTGAATCCCCAGTACCAATAAATAAATATCTTTGTTTTTTTTTGTGTGTGGTACTGGGGATTGAACCCAGGGGTGTTCTACCTCCGAGCTACACCCCCGGCACTATTTTTTTATACTTTATTTTGAAACCAGGTCTCACGAAGTTGCAGAGGGCCTCACTAAGTAGCTGACGCTGGCCGCGAACCCAGATCCTCTGGTCTCAGCCTCCCAAGTACTGGGATTACAAGCATGTGCCACCACACCCGGCTCAATATCTTTGTTTTTAATATTTCGTTTATTTTTCTTTTTTTCTCCCAATGGTATTCTCAAACTGCGTTTTGGGGGGGGGGTTGAATTTGCTACTTACTTTTTTTTTTTTTTGCGGTACCAGGGATTGAACCCAGGGGCGTTCTACCTCCGCGCTACACCCCCGGCCCTATTTTTTTTATATTTTATTTTTTGAAACCGGGTCTCACGAAGTTGCGGAGGGCCTCGCTAGGTAGGTAGGTAGGTAGGTAGGTAGAAAGAGAGAGAGAGAGAGAGAGAGAGCGTGAGAGCTGAGGCTGGCCCCGAACCTGGATCCTCTGATCTCCGCCTCACAAAGTACTGGGATTACAAGCGTGCGCCACCACGCCTGGCTCTACTTACTTATTTTTGGTACTGGGGATTGAACCCAGGCACATTTTACCTCCAAAAATACACCTCCAGGCTTTTTTTTTAAATTTTAATTTTAATTAGTTTGTTTTTTGCAGTACTGGGCATTGAACCCAGGAGTATTCTACCTCTGAGCTACACCCCCAGCCTTATTTTCCTTTTTTTTTTTTTTTTGCGGTACTGGGGATTGAACCTGGGGCATTTTTATCTCTGAGCTACACCCCCAGCCCTATTTTTTTATTCTTTATTTTGAAACAGGGTCTCACTGTGTTGCAAAATGCCTCACTAAGTAGCTGAGGTTGGCCACGAACCCGGATCCTCTGGTCTCAGCCTCCCAAGAACTGGGATTACAAGCATGCGCCACCACACCCGGCCTTATTTTACTTTTT
>PVJS01048960.1:0-14846 GCA_004027185.1 Glis glis
GATCCTCCGGTCTCCGCCTCCCAAAGTACTGGGATTACAAGCGTGCGCCACCACGCCTGGCTACTTTCTTTTGAATATTAACTAAACATTCTTACTGAAAAGGAGTATTTTGTCTAAGTTAAAATATTTCTATAAGGATTATTTTAAATGTAAGAAAATACAATAAATAAAAGGAGTTATTTATTGGTATGAGGAGGGTTTAAGGGAGTTGTGATTTGCAAGAGATAAAAATTATTAAAGTTTTTTTTAAAGTCACATTTAATGCATTGATTCTATGTTTAAAACAATTATGCTTTCTTAAGACATTAACTTGGTCTTGGTAAAAGTTTACAAAAACTAGCCTAGAGAGCAAGAGTTCAGTGATTTTATTAAGATAATTTCCTATGTTCTTCATATTTGAGTTTTCTGGTCTTAGTGACATTTATGAAAAACTAGTCTAAAAGGAAAGGTTTTATGTTTTATCAAGATAATCTCTTGTGTGTTTTACAGCCCATTAAATGACCACTTTATAACTCAAGATGTTACAGGATGGGAAATCCTAAAGTTATTTCATGCCTTCTTAGTCCTTGCTTATCTGTTTGGTAAACATTCAAACAGAAATCGCAAATGGGGAATACAGGAGATTTATCTAGAGGAATGAAGGCATCACATGAAAAAGGCCATAAAGAGAGGGGAAAGGGTTACACTCCAGGGGAAAAAGCATCGGCCTGGGGCAATGGGGTTACACTCCAGAGCAGGCTCGGGAGCAGCCCCTTTCTGGGAAAGGAAAGCGGCATGGAGTGTTCCATGTGTTGAGTCTTGCAGTCCCTTTGGGCACCTTCTTTATACACATTACATTTGGGTGATTAACTGTCCTTTTCATGCCAAAGCTTAGTGACCCTGTGTTGTTTCTCCACAGGGGAGGGGATCAGAATGAGAAAAAACCTGCAGGTAAACTTCCAGTCTGGCTCAGCTGACCCCATCTGCTAATGTCTAGCTAGCTACCTAACAAAGATAAATAAACAACTATCACTTTGGGTATATATATATGTATATAAACATACATATATATGTATATATATATATGTATGTTTGGGTGTATATATATTTGACACCCTATATATCTGTGACTATAGATGTGCATACATCTGAGGGCTAAATATGCTGTGCATCTGAGGTTTATCTAAATGTTTCATAAAAGCTTATCAAGTTAGATATATGGGTTTTATATACATGCAAGGTTACTAATAAGTGATTTCTTATACAATGTACATTGTTTTTAAACCTTTGACTTAATAAATGTTTAATTATTGTATAGGGGAAATATAATTTTCATCAGATAGTAAGCCTATTGATGATTATTAATACTGTTCCCTAAACTTACAGAAGGTGCAGAGCTGTTCTTTGATTTTTGTCAATGCTGTTAACCCACATAGATTTGTAGTTATAGTTATCTTACTGAGCCATGGATTCGAAATTTCACTTCAATAGTAAAAGTTAACCTATATGTTAACTCCTATGGAACTGTAATGTTACTTAATGGTTTCTTTGCAAGTTAAATAAATTTGTGTTTCCTAAGTATCTTCTTTATGCAAAGACACAAATGGGATTTGTTTTGTTCCTGATAATTCTGTTTTGTGTTTTACTTATAAAATGGTCTAACTGTTGTCTGCTAATGTTCAACAGAAGTACAAACCCCAAACAGTGATTTGAGTTGATAGCTGTCACCTGCAAGGCAACTTAAAGGATTGTTGAAATTAACCTTCTGGGTGTTCAAAAAAATCTCTCTCCAATGGAGTCCTTATAAAATGCTATGAAACTAAACCTATCCCTCTTGAGGTTTCGCAGGTCTAGGACTACCAGACACCTAAAGGAAAATCAAGATGCTTGATTTACAGATGGCTCTGCCAAATATGTAAAAACAAGAGACAGATAATCATGAATAACTCTTATAATAAACAAATTATTATCACTAATGGACAAGGCGATAGTAGTCAATATGCTAAATTGTATGCTGTGTTGTTTTTGTTTTTTTGTTTTTATGTAGAATAAATTAGTTATTTATATTGCAATCTGCAGAAACTTGTCAACAATACCCGAGATACCATTAAGGGAATAGCTAAACAACTAGATGCCACCAGTAGGATGATCTAGGAAAATCATTTAGCTCTAAATATGAATTAGCTGAGGATGCTGGAGTTGATGACATGTTTGAGGACAAAAGTTACCATATGCTAACAGAATATGAAGAAAAGAGTAGTGATGTATAAAAAAAGAAGAAGGGGGAATTTTGAGAATATAATCAGATCTTTTCTATCAAAGGAATAGCTTGACTTAAGCTCCCTTTTGTAGAACTCCCATTTTGTAACCTTGTGTGTGCTTATATTCTTTTCTGTCAGTTTCCATCTCCTGAGAGTTGCAAGTGCCAGTGCCTCCCCTGGCATCCCCTGTAGCCAATGGCGTAAAGATTGTGCAGGTATGCTGTACACCAATAGGAGTACAGCACAGGAGCCTCACGCTGAAAATAAAATACCCAGCAGTTTTCCACCATGATTTTTCTGCCTACCTAACTTTACTGGTGGCAGGTTGCCTTTTTGCAAAAAGTAAATATGCCTTGCTGACCCTTTGAATATGTGTCTTCTTACAACGCTATGGAAATTTATTTCTAACAGAAGCAAAGGAGAGCAAGCAAGGGGATTCAAAGACAAAAGCACAGTCCCTAAGGCCCTGCCCCCACCTTTTCCAGCCACACCCCACCTGCCTAGGTTACCACCCAGTAAATCCATTGCAATGGGTTTATCCACTGATGAAATTACAACCCTCATGACTTAATTATATCAACTCTGAACGTTAATACACGAGCTCTTCAGGGGACATTCTATATCTAATCATAACACATACATATATAAAAGGGAGATGGACATATATCATCTTTTACAAATCCATTAAGAATTAAACTAGGTAGAAGGGCAAAAAATATAAACCAGTAATTAAAAGAAAAGTAAATACGAATGAACAATGGAAATATGAAAACATAATTGACCTTCTTAGTCATCAGAGAACTGCAAAATAAAACCACAATGAGATATCATTTTATATTCATTGACAACATTAAAAAATATGTCAGCACCAAGTATGGGTGAGGATATGGTACAAAAGGAATTCTATCATGCTGCTTGGAGAAAGGTAACTTGACACAATTACTTTAGAGAATAATTTGTAATATCTATTAATGTTGGATATTTGCACACAGTATGTTCTAGAAATTTCAGTTTTGAATCTATGTCCCACAAGAAGTTCTTGTACATGTACCAGAAGAGATAGATGGAAGAGAGTTTTCAAACCAGCATTGTTTGAAAAAATAAAGAAGCAATATTAGGTAAATGTGGTATAGTCATATAAAAGAATACTACCAAAGAGTGAAACATAATGAACTAGAATTGTTAGAATGAACCATTATTTTAGATCTTCTGTATGTTCTAAATATCACAAATCTCATAAGCTCAGGAACATAATCCTGAGCAAATATAAGAATATATATACTATGATATGATGTGTAAAATGTTAAAAACACACATAAGAGTCCTACATGTAGCTTATGAATTAATATGTATATTGTGCAAATATAAAGATGAATTGGGTTTAAACAAGGAGTTCAGAATAGTGGTCCTGTCTTCAAAGGCATTGGTCATGTTTTATTCCTTCAACTGAGTGGTGGGTGGGTGAAACTCTTTCTTCTTGTCTTTTTGCATGTTGAGACTAAATACTGTAATTTGGCCACCTGATTGGGTGATTTCTTAGCTTGTTGTGTTGTTGAATACTTCATGAGGTAAAATATGCATGCTGGGTGGTTTTACTCTCTTGCTAAAGCAGAATATATTTCTTCAATTCAGTATCCGTCTGTACTTTTGGGGGTGATTATTTCTGTTTTGTTTTGTTTTGGTTGTTTGTTTGTTCTGGTACTAGGAATTGAAACCAGGGGCATCCTACCTCTCAGCTACACTCCAGGCCTATTTTTTCTTTTTTGAAACAGTTTCTCACTAAGATGCCGAGGACTAAGTTGCTGAGGCTGGTCTCATACCAGCGATCCTTCTGTCTCAATCTCCCAAGTACTAGGATTAAAGGTGTGCACCACCAAGCTTGGCTTTCTGTTGTGATAATAGAATTAGCATTGGTAAGGCAGGGATAAGGGTCGTTGTCCCACTTTTATTGCCCCAGCTCCATTGCAAAATAATCATCCTGACATCTACTCTGGAACAGGAAGCAGGCCTGCAGCCAGGCAACTCCCATGTGATGCCTCTGAGGTCCTAAACCTGTTTCTAATAAGTCAGTGTGAGTTAAGGGTTTCAACTGTAGACTCAGCTTCATTCATCTGTGACCCCCTCTACCCCACTGATGCAGGCATTGCCCCACTCCTGGGATGCATGATCAGAAGCTCAGCACTGTCTTCCATCACTCTCATATTTAACCATTTAAAAAAGCTTCAAGGAGGCCCTTAGACACTTTCAGAAGATTCTTCTACTTTGGCTGAGGGGTATCAGTAAGAATCCTCATCCTAGCCAGGCATGGTGGTGCATACCTGTAATCCCAGTACTTCGGAGGCTGAGACAGGAGGATCACAGGTTGGAGGCCAGTCTCAGCAACTTAGCGAGACCCTGTTTCACAATAAAAAATTAAAGGGGCTGGGAGTGTAGCTTGGAGGTAGAACACACCTAGGTTCAATTTCTGGTACTAAAAAAGAAAAAAAAGAATGCTGGTTTTTTCACTTATGCCTTCCTGAACCTGTGTCCCCAGTCTGGCCACACTGTGAGGGGACCATAAGGAGTTTTGGCTTGGGAATTCTTTTTTTTTTTTTTTTGGTGGCACTAAGGATTAAACACAGGGGCATTCTATCTCCTGAGCTACATCCTCGGCCCTTTTAATTTTGAAACAGGGTCTCACTAAGTTGCTGACAGCATCACTAAATAGCTGACCTTGAACCTGTGATCCTCTTGCCTCAGCATCACAAGTACTGGGATTACAGACATGTGCCACCACGCCCAGCTGGCTTGGGGCCTCTTGCTGTTGCCAAATTAGTAACTCCAGCCCTTGGGTCTAGCCACCTGCTGCTGCTGAAAATGATGACCCAGTGAGAGTTACAGAGAGGCGTTACAGTCCCATTTTACAGACTAGAAATCAAGGCTCAGAGGCTAAGTAATAAACAAGGTCACACTGCTAGAAACTGAGAGGAAGCAAGTTTGAATTCTGTTTGGCTGATCTCTAAGCACAGGGGCCTAAAAGAGGTCACTGTGTATGTGTGTGTGTGTGTGTGTGTGTGTGTGTGTGTGTGTGTTACTAGGGATTGAACCCAGAAACATTCTACCTCTGAGCTATATCCTTGGCCCTTTTTTGTTGTTATTTGAAACAAGGTCTTGCTAATTTGCTGAGAGTATCACAAAGTTCCTGAGGCCGGTCTTGAACCTGTGATCCTCCTTTCTCAGCCTCCCTAGTACTGGGATTACAGGTGTGTGACACCATGCCCGGCACCACGTCACTCTTAGGAAAATATTTCCTGAGGAACAGAGACCTGCTCTACACAGAGAAATTTGTGCCCGGTCCTCATCATGGAAATGGGAGCCACAGCCCCTCTGCTTGAATTCTCACCCTGAAATGTCAAGGACAAGCCAACCTCATCAATAGTTTCAGGCCTATGAGAAATGGGCTTGACCTGGTGTTGTGAACAACAGGGCTGCAAGTTCCTAAGACCAATGAGTCATGTCACACACAATTTGTGTCTTTCACAACGCACGGGTTTATTCAACACTCAAAGGTTATAGCACGCAGGAACTTATCAGGAAATTGTCTAAGTAAAGTTAAGCTAAGTTCTAAGTTCGGATGCTGGGTGGCTGTTTTGCCAAAGCCAATTAGCAGTGAATGAGCATCAAACAATATACTTCACACTAGCAAATCTAACAGTTTAGGTCAAACAAGTATATTAAACAATATAAAATACCTAAAACTTAAAAACACTTCAAATAATCAGCAAATAATACAATACAAACAAGCAGGGAGTAGGGATTAACAAACCAAGTCCAGGAATGGAAGAGGAGCTTCAGGAGTTTGCCTGGAGGACAAGCTGGTCAGAAGTCTCTCACTGATCCTCAGTCAGCAAGAAGAGCAGGACTGGAGCAAGTTGCTGGATCAAAGTCACTCACACGGGCAGACAGTCGTAGCTCAGCGCACTGCTCATAGGAAGGCCGGGGTCTTTATGGGCGTTTCCCAGTGTCTTTGGCAAGCTCATCCAGGCTTATCGAACCTGCCAGACTCCTATCACCAGATCAAATGTGTTGATTTTATTGATGACATAAGTCCATCAGAGGTGAGAAAGCATTTTATGATCCAAGTGTCTGTTATCAATTGCAGCATAGAGGTGCTGATCTGAGCCCTATGCCAAAGAGGTGAGAAAGCATTTTATGTTGTTATCAATTGCAGCACAGAAGTGCTGGTCTGAGCCCTATGCTGACATATCAGGACAAGTTTCTGAAGCTATATGCTGGCATGCCTGGATAAGTTGTTTATGAGTTTTTGTCTGAGCTATATGCTGGCATGTTAAAACAGGTTATGAGTCCCATTTTTTTTGTTTTTTGTTTTAAGACAATTTATTAGAATAAGCCAATGAGATGGCAGGGCGGCAGGGGAAGGTGGGGTTGAGTGGGCCTTGCGAAGGACCAAAGACAAAGTAATCGCTGCAGTGCTGAAAATTCATTATATTCTAATCAAGACTAAGATATACCTGATAACCTCATGATAATTCATAAATTTAGTAATTTGTAACATTTTTAGAAAGCACATAATATTAACACTCAAGGCATTATAGAAAGTTTTAGAAAGAATGAAATATTCACTGTAATCCTTTTTAAAAACCTTGGTCCATTTTGTAGGACCAACAATCATTTTCTAAAAATCAAAAGAAAAGAAAAATAAATGTTCCCCTCCCCAGCCCCCAAATACATAAGAACTACTTGCATTTGTATTTTAAAGGCCTGGAATAAAATGGGCCAAATTTTCAAAGGCAGTTAATAACAGCTTGTATAAGAGTTTGATTCATTTGATTTAGCACCAAGTAAAATAAGAGTCAATATCCCATGGAAGATACAATTAGCTGGGTTCTTCCTCTACCTCTCACATTGCCCCACTTCTTCTACCAAGCCACAACATGTAAGCTTGCAAGCCTGCTGCCCAGCGAAGGAATCTAAAATGAGTTAGGTTTTAAAATGGCTGCTCAGATGACACCAGCGTCTTCTCCCCTTCAGACAGGGTGGCAGCAGCAAGCACAGCAGCTATCAACTTCTCTGATCAAGGATAAAGATCTTCTTTAAGGAGTTCAGTGACTTTCTTGGTCCTTTTTAACCTATCATGTAAACTATTTTTACTGCTACACCTGTTTACTAATTATGTTTGTGTTTTTGTCAAGGGAATAGCCCCCAGGCATGCCTGATCTACTTCTACTTCCATAATGACAAAGTATGCTTACTTTACATAGTACTATGGGTTTTCTCTTATTCTTTATTTTTTCTTTTTACTATATAACTTGTCATTTATCAAGGCAGATTGTATGTTTGGATCAAAAGGAAACTGACAAGTAGATACTAAAACATGCATTTCTTAACTTGAGAAACGTGAAAATCTAAGACTTTATTACATTTTCCGTTGGAAATTCACTTAATATTGGTGCTTATCTAAGAACTTACGATGCCAGTTTCTGACATATATCATATCCCTCTGTATACATTTATTGTCAAAAGAAGTCATATTAAAGTAATATTTTCTTATATGCTAGTTGATATTTTATAGCAAATTGAAAATTCTGAGTAAACATGGTATGTCTAACAACAAAATAAATACAACATACATGGCTAGCTTATGTTTCCTAGTGTAAAGTCAGCAGTCAATTTGCATCTGGCAATAGATCTGTAGATCCAGTTGCTTTTTTCTGAAATTGTATATAGTGTCTCACAAAACCATGTTCCACAGGGCTAAAAAATATCTTTTTTGGCATCTGTCTATGCAGAACCCTCTCATGAGCTATTTTCCCAAAATGACATGTAATTTTTCCACTTTTCCAGAAAAATATGAAAATTGTATCAGCCACTTACAAAAAGTTAGACTGCTACCAATTGCTCTTTTAATTTTGCTCTAACAGATTTGTTTTAAAGTTCTGATGTTTTAGAATTACACACTCATAGAAAATAACTGGATAAAACATAGTAGACAATTTCAAAAGATCAGTCTTAGTATCTGATTCATTTGGCACATTCTTAGTAATATTCAGAATAAAATCAATAGAAATAAAATATAATTTTCAGGGTTTTCTTGGTGGTTATAGGGATGGAACCAAGAGGCATTCTACCTCTGAACTACATCCCCAGACCTATTTTATTCTTTGTTTTTGAAACAGGGTCTCACTAAGTTGCAGAGAGCTTTGCGAGGTTGTTGAGGCTGGCCACAAACCTGCAATCCACCTATCTTAGCCTCCTAAGTACTGGGATTACAAGCATGCATCACCACGCCCAGCTGAAAACATAATTTTCAAAGAATTCATACATGCTGGAGTTTTAGGAAGAAGAGTGACTAAATGCAAAGATGAGACTCTGCTCATCTTACTAGTTACACATCTTTCTTTTTTTTTTTTTTTGCGGTACCAGGGATTAAACCCAGGGGCGTTCTACCTCCGCCCTACACTCCCGGCCCTATTTTTTTTTATACTTTATTTTGAAACCGGGTCTCACAAAGTTGCAGAGGGCCTCACTAAGTAGAGAGAGAGAGACAGGGAGAGAGAGCTGAGGCTGGCCACGAACCCGGATCCTCCGGTCTCCGCCTCCCAAAGTACTGGGATTACAAGCGTGAGCCACCACGCCTGGCTCACATCTTTCTTCTCATGGAGTAATTGAGGCTTTCTGGTCTGTGTGGAACTTTTGTTTGTGGGAACGCATAAACATAGGGCCAGATCTTGGCTTCTGTTCCAGAGAATGTTTCCAACACCCTTTTTTTCTGGTAATACTCCAATACTGGCTCTGTTAGGACTTCATAAGTCTTCAATCTCTTGACCACTGTCTCTGGTTTATCATCCTCATGCTGAATCATGCTGAATCAGATCATCAATGCCCACAGTTTTGGGAGGGTTGAACTCAATGTTGTAGACTCAGCCACTGGCTGGATGAATCCAGCGAGCAGTGAGGCGCTGTTTAATGACCTCAAAGGGCACGTTCAGGTTAGTCACTGTGTCTATCTGATAAGCTCTATCCAGGGCTTCTGCTTGTGGAAGTGTCCTTGGAGAACCATCCAACAGCCAGTTATACTGGGTGAGATTTTTCAGCTCATGTAGGGCCAGCCGAGTAATGACATCATCTGGGATGAGTTTCCCTTGGTCAATGAACATCGTGGCCAACACACCAATCTCTGTGCCTTGCAGCATGTTCTGTCGGAGCAGGTCCCCGCTGGAGAGGTGCTACAGCTTGAAGTGTTGGGGGATGCACGATGACACGGTGCCCTTGCCCGAGCTGAGGCCCCCGTGATCACAGTGCATAGAAGCCGCGTGGACACCCCCATGGCCACAGATGGAGGGCCCCGGCCTGGCCTGTGCGCTCACCCACTTCGCGCCCGGGGCGGAGGCGGCCTTATGAGTTCCTAAGAAATCATTTATATACCACCCTCTATATAGCTGGGTTCAAGATTACCGACAAATGTACAAATAGGCCATTCATCGCTGATGAGAAAGGTGAGTCACTGTGCTGGTAGCTGCAAGTGCAGCTGTCACTACAAGACCCAGGCTGCTCCACCCTTCCCAGCCTCCCAGGCCTCCGGCTCTGACTTGCTCTGGGGTCCCTGCATAGGACAAATCCACTCAGCCACAATCCACTTTTAATGTTCTTTGTGTCTGGTAGAAGGCTATAGTTTCTGGGAAGGAAAATGAAACTAATTCAGAGGCAGGGAGAGAACGCATGTGGGACCCTGAACGGACTCGAGGATCTCCACTGAGGTCCTTCCCCGGGGCCACCTTTGCCCGGACGCCACCCCCAGTGCAGGGGTGGAGCGGCTTCCTAGGCCTTGCTCCTCGGTGCACCCAGCAGCAGCACTATCTGACAATTATTGTTACAGTTCAGTGCCTCCTCGTGGGTTCTTCTCCTTGGCTAGTTTAGAAAAAAAGAGCCGGGAGACTTCTAATTGCAATGTTTAAGCAAAGTTTTATTACAGAGACAGAGGGAAAAAGGGAGGGAGAGGGAGAGAAAGCATCACTTTAGGAGAACAGGATGGAGAGCCGACAGGAACTCTGTCTTTGTATTTCAGGTCTTTAAATACAGTTTCTTATCAGGTTCCCATGACAACAACACTCTTCCCACCATATGTCCTGTACAGGTGTCAAATTATCTGTCTTATCGGGACAATAGCTTATTTATTGCCCTTTTGCATTTTCTGACCAGGTTACAGAGGGAGGGGCTGGCGGCTCTCTCTGCCTAAAGGCAGCTTAAATTAATTTTTCATTTCTAAGGATTGTTATATAGCTGTCCAGATACACCAAAAGGGGCTCTATTTACATTTGTCTCTTCTACAAGCAATTAGCACTTTATCTTCACAAGGACCAGCCCGGGTCTGTAAATTCCAATGATCTTGGCATGTCTCTGTTACCATGCCAACCAATCTGCTCACAGACACTTGCCAGACCGCCCACCTGCTAGCCAGGTAAACTAGCAAGGTAACACTGCAGGGGCAGGATGTCATTCTGCAGCATTAAGTACATAACTGTACATTCAGTACAGTTATGAATCATTTCTTCATAACTGAGTTATCTTGTGTCCTATGTGACCAGATCATTATGACACCGGGAAGAAATGGGAACCCGGTCCCTTTACAGCGTCATCTTCCTATTTTGGAGCCACAGAGCTAAGGCTTCTTTTCCTAACTAATATTCATACTTTTGTTTCATGTGCATGTGTGTGTGTGTCATTTCATCAAAAACATTATTTAATTTAATTTTATGGTACTAGGGATTGAAGCTGGGAGTGCTCAACCACTGAGCTACACCCCAGCCCTTTTTATCTTTATTTTACAACAGGGTCTCACTAAATTGCCCAGGCTGGCCTTGAAGTCACAATCTTCCTGCCTCAGCTGGGATTATAGGCCTGTGACTGCTGTAACACATTTTTTAAATTCCCATTTTCTTTATTAAGAAATATAAGCAGTTGGTTAAACAATTCAAAAGATTCACAGGGAAAAGTATGTTTCAAACTGTCCCCAAACCTTCAGTTCCCTCCACAGAGGTAATTACTGCTTCTAGCGTTTTGAATATCTTTTCAGAGATAATCTTTACACCTGCTGCTCTGCTTCACCAAAAACATGCAGGTTCTCTTCATCTTCCTATCGCCACACCAGCCCGCGTGTACTAAGCTCTGCCATGTGTCAGGTAGGCAGGGAGCTTCTGAAGGCAAGGAGTGGCCCTCTCCTCTAGGGAATTATAATCCAGTTGATCCAGTCGAGAAGACAGGGACTTTTTGGAGAAGGGGATGTAATAAAAATAATTAGGAAAGAATGTATTTTTATTTTTTAATTTTATTTATTTATGTGTTTATTTTGTGGAACTGGGGATTGAACCCTCAGGTGTTCTAGCTCTGAGCTACACCCAATCTTATTTTTTTATTTTGAAACAGGGTCTCACTAAGTTGCTGAGGGCCTCTCTAAGTTGCTATGATGGTCTCCAACCATGATCCTCCTGTCTCAGACTCCCAAGTACTGAGGATGGATTTCTTTTCGTTTTTTTTTTTTTTTTTTTTTTTTTTTTTTTTTTTTTTTTTTTTTTTTTTTTTTTTGTTTTTTTTGTTGGTTCTTTTGTTTTCTTCTTCTTTTTTTTTGGGGTGGTTTTTTTTTTTTTTTTTTTTTTTTTTTTTTTTTTTTACTGAGGATGGAACACAGGAGCCTTTTACCTCCAGGCTGCACCTCTAGACCTATTTTATTTTTTAGTTGGAAACAGGGTCTCACTAAGTTTCTGAGGTTGGCTTCGAACCTGCAATCCTCCTGTCTCCGCCTCCTAAGTACTGGGATTGCAGGCATGCTACACCATGCCTGGCAAGACAGAATTTTAAAAAAGGTGTTAGGACTATTGACTTTCTACCTACACAAAAGTAAAGTTAGATTCCTACCTCAGACCATGCATACATACACAAAAATTCCAAGTGTATGAAAGACATAAATGTTAAAACCAGAAAAGTATTAGAATACAGAAAATAAAGAACCAAAGAAAGGTTCTCTAAGCAAGACATAAACCTCAAAAATCATAAAGGAAAAGGTTGATACATTTGACTGCATAAAATATAAAACGTCTTTATAATCCAATGCATGAAGCATGCATTAAAATACATGCAATAAGCCTGGCCTGGTGGTGCACGCCTGTAATCCCAGCTGCTTGGGAGGCTGAGGCAGGAGGACGGAAAGTTCAAGGCCAGCTTGGGCAACTAATGGAGACCCTATCTCAAAATAAACCTTAACTCTTAAAAAAGGGGCTGGGGACGTAGCTTAGCGGTAGGGCGCTTGCCTAGTGTGTGTGAGGCCCTGGTTCCATCTCCACTACTGCAAAGAAGATTTCAAAAGACATGCAGCGAAGTCTGGGAAGATGACAAAGTGCTGGAGGTGGATGTGATGGTAGATCTACAACAATGCTAATGTACTTAATGCCGCTGAACGGCATGCTGAAAAATGGTAAATTTGATGTCATATATATTTATGACACCAGAGAAGTCATGTAATGAATAAGGACTAAATATGTACTACACAAGTAACTAAGGATGAAGGCCCCTAATAAAATTTATAAAATGAAGTATACTTTTAGGAATGAACCAACAAAGAGTTTTGTTGAATGAAAAAATGTGACAAGAACAGTCCATCTGAAAAATGAATAAGGAGTATGAACATGAGTTTTACAGAAGAAATAAAAATGGACAATTAAATTATTAAACGATGTTTAATCTCCTTAGTAATTGCACATAACAAGCTAAACCAATCAGGCACTACCTCTAAGATCAGTAAACATTAAAGGAAAAGAGATTAGCCAGGGTGGGAGGAAGTGGGCACTCTTATCTGCTTTGCTGGAAATAGAAATTGATGCAGTCTTTTAGGGAGAACAATTTTATAATGTCTCTTGTGGATTTAATTGCACAGCCCTACACAGAGCAATTCAGTCTTCTAGAAAATTTTCCTTCAAAAATAGTGAAATGGACAAAAACACATGTCTACCACTCCATGGTGTATAATAGCCCCAAATTGGAAAGTACCCACATTACCTTAACTAGGGGAATGGCTAAAAAAAAAAAAAAATACATTACAAGCTATACAATAATATAGTAGGCATGAATCAAAAAATGACCTTGTGAGGCATGAAGGCACACACCTGTAATCCCAGTACTTGGGAGGTTGAGACAGGAGGATTGCAGGTTCAAGGACAGCTTCAGCAAAACAGCGAGACTCCCAGCAACCTAGTGAGACCCTGTTTCAAAATAAACAAAAAAAAAAAATAAAAAAGGGCTAGGGGTGTAGCTCGAAAGTAGAATGGCCCTGGGTTCAATCTTGAGTCTTGAGTCTAAATTATCTTGAGTCTAAATTCCTAATAATATTTCCAAGGCTCTGACTGGGTCTCCTACCTCACCTGCACCCACCAAGGCTGGGACCCAGAACTGAGGACCATGTGGCTGTGGGCCACTGATGGGAGAGAAGTTACTGGGCGTCATGGCCAGAGCTTGTCTGCAGTTGGCATGCGGGGCCTGGTGAGCAGGGAGCTGCCCATGGGGGCTGCTAAAATTTTCGGAAGGTAAGCACCATCTGGTTTTGTACAAGCCCTTGGCCACCATGCCATGGGAGCAGGAATAAATGCTAGACCAGGAAGACAAACACGTTTTTGGCTAGGCCTTGCCCTCCAGCGCCCTCTACTGACAATGCCTAAAATTGTGCAAGCTGGGAAATGAGCCTTTCACAGGGTGTAGCTACAGTGTCACCAAACAGGACAAAGAAGAGTGGATTTAGCAATGCTTGGAGGCATACACCTCCAATGCCAGTACTTGGGAGGCTGAGACAGGAGGACCTCAGGTTTGAGACCAGACTCAGAAACTTAGGGAGACTCTCAGCAACCTAGCAAGACCTTGATTCCAAACAGAAAGCGCGGAAGTAGAATTCACCTGAGTTGAATCTCCAGTACCCCCACCCCACACACACACGAGTGGATTTATGGCTGAGTCAAGATATTGATTGATACTGATACTGGCAAAGTACACTGACTCCGCTTGTGTAAACAGAATGGTGTATGCGATATGTGTGTATATATATTTTAACAATATTTGTTCACCCTTATTATGCATTTACTCTGCATGCTAGGAGCTGTCTTAAGTATTTTGTGTGTCTGCAGTTGGCATGCGGGGCCTGGTGAGCTGGGGGCTGCCCATGGGGCTGCTCATTGGTGGGATTGCAAACTAGTTCAACCACTATGGAGATCAGTGTGGAGATTCCTCAGAAAACTGGGAATGGACCCACCATGTGATCCAGCTATACCACTACTGGGTATCATACCAAAGGGATTGAAACTAGAGAACAACAGTAATATATGCATATCCATGTTCATAGCAGCACAATTCACAGTGGCCAAATTATAGAACCAACCTAGATGTCCATCAACAGATGAATGGATTACAAAATTATGGGAAATACACACAATGGAATTCTACTCAGCAATAAAGAAGAACAAAATAACAGCATTTGCAAGAAAATGGAAAGATCTGGAGAACATTATGTTAAGTGAGATTAGCCAATCACAAAAAAAGAAGGGACATATGTTTTCATTAATATGTGCA
>PVJS01048961.1:0-14846 GCA_004027185.1 Glis glis
TCTTCCGATCTTTCTACCTCCACGCTACGCCCCCGGCCCTATTTTTTATACTTTATTTTGAAACCGGGTCTCATGAAGTTGCGGAGGGCCTCACTAAGGAGAGAGAGAGAGAGAGAGAGAGAGAGAGAGAGAGAGACAGCGAGAGACAGCGAGAGAGCGAGAGAGCTGAGGCTGGCCAAGAACCTGGATCCTCCGGTCTCCGCCTCCCAAAGTACTGGGATTACAAGCGTGCGCCACCACGCCCGGCTACTTTCTTCTTTTCTATTTGTATCCTTTATTATTTTTTCTCTTGACTCATTTTTTCTGGCTATAATTTAAGGTACTCTATTTAAAGTGTTAATGATGAAAGATAGAAGAAATAAATAGGCAGAAAAGAGACAGACAGGAAGGAAAAGTAAAATATAAGTTTAATATAAGAACCTGGTGCTAAAGTGCCTCAACCTTTACTTCCCAAACCAGTTCTCTTTCCCAGGCATGTGTCTCCAAAATTTCTGAGAAATCTGTAGATCCTAGAGTTAATTGAAAGAAACTATAATTACCTTGTGCATTGTTAATAATATAGATAGGTTATCTTGAGAAACCTATAATTTATGACACAGTCCAGCTTATCTATTAATCAGATAATGAAGACCTCGATCAGCCTGAGGACCCTAAGGATGACCTGCCTCACGATGACTGGGCTGAGATCATCCCCAAGGTTGACCAGACCACCAAACTACCAGAAACTGTCTCAGGACTACAGGATTGAGATCATCCTCACATATCTCCTCTAGCCCACCCCTCACGAAAGTCCCCTATTGCTGGGCCCTCTACCCAGTGCCATGAAAGGGCCTGGTGGACTGGCAGAAGCCTGCTCTGTAGTACCGGGCCTCTCCCACGTGGCAGTAATTCAGCATATTAATGGCAAAGATGGCGCTGGCCAATTCCTCAGGGGAACCTTCTGCAGGTGGTTCCGGAAGTGACCTAAGGAGGGCTGTGATTGGTTCCGTACTCATAGACTACAGGTGCCTTTACCTATGAGAGGTCCCCAGGAAAGCATGGTGTCACATCCTGCTCATTGCGAACTTCCTGTACCGCCCCCACTATAAAAGAGAGGTGTGCTTTCTAATAAACGAGTTCATGCCAGACATGGCTTCCGGTTAGAGGTATGGTTTTCTCTAACCGTCCGGTGTCTGTTCCCTCATCAGCTTCGCGTCTCTATCTCTCTCTGGCTGGCCCCGAGAGACCGAGGGATGCCCCCGACACCCTATAACAGCCCTGCCCTCCCCAGTATGTCTCTCCCCCTCTTGAGATGACCCACATTCTCCCTTGAATGTATATGTCTTACTTTCCAAATAAACCTCTGCCCACTTCTCTCACTGGTACATGCTGAAATTCTTTTCCATCAGGTTAGTCAAGGACCTTGCTGATCATGAGTTCCTGAGTGGAGGAATCAACACATCACCCCAAACAGTAAGAATAGACACCCTTGCCTTGTCCCTGATTTTAGAGGAAATATTTATAGTTTTCCCCCATTCAGTGTGATGTTGGCTATGGGTTTGTCAGGACATTGTGTTTTAGTGTAATGTCACAATTCATCAAAATTTGTAGTCACATTGTTACCACCAATTTTATTCTCAACATTTAATATTGACCTAAATATACAAGTATAAATATGAAAGCATTCATAACACTATCTGATGTTTCATCTTTAACAAAATAAATTCCCAAACTAAAACCTTTGATTTCACAATTGATTTTTAAAAATTTACTCATGGACTTATTTTAACTGATTTCATATTTGGAGTTCATAATGTAAAATTAGAACAATACAATAACCATTAAGTTTATCTGGAACTAGCAGAAGCATGGATCAGATTCTCTTTCACAACATAGAAAGAAACAATTCTGCTAACATGTTACTCTTGACTTCTGGTTTCCAGAACCTTAGGAAAATAAACTGATTTAAATCACTAAGATTATGGTACTTTGTTACACTAGTCCTGGCAAAATAATGTGTCCCAAAGAACAAAAGATAGGGGAATTTATCTATTGATTATCACCCTCCCCTTCCCCTCACTGCTTAATTTTAACCACAGGGAAAATACTTCACACTTTGAAGCTGTGTTATTCATGAGCTAAAATCCTACAACTTTGGAGAAAGCTTTCAGAGGGAAGGAGGGAGGGAGAGAGAGAGAGAGAGAGAGAGAGAGAGAGAGATTGTACAATCATACATTCAGGTGCTTCAGCTGAGAAACCATAAATGTGTGTGGAAAACCCCTCAACAGTTGTTGTGAATTCAGTAGTGGGCTGACATGACATGGCACAGAAACTGTGGGCACTGTGAGATCTGGCCAGAGAGGACAACAGAGACCCAAGAAATGGTGCAAAAGAAAGAGAAATGCCCCCTGACCATTACCCTCCCCTGAGATGATCTGGTCACTAGCCCACCAACCAATGGCATACACGACTACTCCTGTACCCCCTTCCTTGCTCCATAAAAGCCCCTAGTCTGTAAGGAAGGGGGCTTCTGACTCTTGTGGACTGTCTCTCCCAGTCAGTCCGCCCTCCTGGCTTTAGGGCTCCTAGCTCAGCCAACCAGGGACCAGATAGTGCCTGTCACCTACCTATCAAAACAATTAGATTTCATATATCAGTGGTGGCCATTCTGTCTAAATGTCTTGGCTTCTGCCACCCTACTACCCAATAGGCCCTCAAGTGAACCTTCCATCACCTGCTTCTGTTGCTGTCCTCTCACAACTTACCTGATATGGTTAGTCACAAGGCTCTTAACACTGTCTCAGATTCCTGACCACGAACCCTCCTCTCCACTCTCCTCCAGCCTGAGATCTCTTTTGCAAGATGCCCACCTTTAAACCCTGCTAGCCTTTTGCCCTCAAAACACCCAGAAGAAAATGATTAACATAACTCTTCAGAGATTATTGACTTTTCCTTGACCATCTTTCACCTTAAAACCACCACCCACATTTTGGGGGCACCTGACTGGTTCGTTGATGGAAGCACATCAAGGGACCCCCCTAGCTGCTAGATATGCCATTAATGAAGGCCATCATGACCATGATCAAAGTTATCCACCCAGGAGGGTAGTTGAAGCTTTCCCTTTACCCCCTTACATCACTTCCCAACAAGCTGAGCTCACAGGCCTAACTTGAGCACTAACCTTAGCAAAAAATTCTAGAATTATACATATATATAATATCAATTATATAATATATATATATATATATATATATATATATATATATTGATTCCAAATATGCCTACAACATCCTTCATGCCAACGCCCAAATCTGGAGGGAGAGAGGTTTCTTAAGTGCAAAAAGAAATCCTACAGAAAATCATGAACTAATTGATCACCTTCTCCAAGCAGCTCTCCTACCAAAGGCAGCGGTGGTTATCCATGGCAAGGGACACCAAAAGGATAAAGGATATATCTCCTCAAGTAATTGAGAGGTAGACAAGTTAGCAAGATTAGCTGCTAAGGATGAATATATTCTGCACTACCTATTTCCACTAATCCCAACCCCACCTCTTGTCCTGACTGAATATTCTCCTGAACAAGAGAGCCAACTTAAGGCTCTTGGAGCCCACTTCAGGGATCCCTATTGGTATATACAGGGAAAAATGATTCTTCCAAAACAGCCCCAAATCACTTCCTCACCAACTTACAGAACCTTTTCCATTCTTTCTTCTACCCAATCCAAAGATTGTGAAAACCCCATCTCCACCTCACACCCAAAATTAAACAGCAGATAAAATAAATTATAAAAGACTGTAATATCTACCAATAATTATCAACCTTCTCTAACGTACGACCCCCACTCTTCCCCACTCACCAAGCCTGGGGTCACATTCCTGGGAAAGACTGACAAATAGACTTCACCCACATGCCCCTAGTACAAAAAATAAAATACCTTTTAGTCTTAGTAGATACCTTTTCGAGGTAGGTCGATGCCTTTTCAACTACCAACAAAAGAGCCTCAACTGTTATTCTTCACCTCACCTCTAATATACTGCCCTGATTCGGCATACCCAATTCAATCCAGTCCGATAATGGACTCCAGTTCACCTCTGAAATCACCCAAAGTCTGGTTAAAACTCTGGGGATAACCTGGCACTTTCACATCCCTTATAGGCCCCAGTCATTGGGCAAAGTGGAAAGAATGAATGGAATATTAAAAAACACCCTAACCAAGCTCTCCCAACAAACTCACACTGACTGGATCACCCTCCTTCCCTTAGCCCTCCTAAAACTAAGAACACTTCCCCCAAAACCCTTTTTGATTAGCCCTTTTGAAATAATGTATGGGAGACCTGTTGTTCCATTTGCATTTCAACCCAACCAGGTTTTCCCTTCCATATCTCCACCATTGCTCAGTCCCCTCTTTTGCTTCCTTCATTCTGTGTTATGGAAACACATAGATTCCAATCTTCCCCAACCCTCCCTTTTCACCTATTCCTCTTTACAATCAGAGGATTGGGTATATCTCTAATCTTCTCTTAAGCCACTTTGCCCAAAATGGGAAGGGCCCCACCAAATTATCTTGACTGCCCCAACAGCTGTAAAATGAAAGGTACTCCCCTCCTGGTATCATTTATCCACCCTCAAGCAGGCACTACCACTAGACCCATCAGAACTGGATTCTTTAAAACCAGGTACTATATATATATATATATATATATATATATATATATATATATATGTATATATATATCCCCTAATGGGGATTCAGATAAGTAATGGGTTTGTCCTCATTAATTCTTCTCTCCTCTATTATGGGTCTAATGGCCAAGAGCTGTCTCCTAAGAGCATCTAGCAATAGCAGCACCACAATAACTGTGGCTGCTCCCTTGATACTCCACTGTTGGACTAACTGCAATGAGTCTGAAGGTCCTGTCATATGGACAAAGGAATCTACCACAGTGGATCAAAGAGCAAGGTTTAAAAACTTGACTAATCAGACCAGAAAAAACAACTAAAACTTTTCTATCCTCTTGCCACAGGCTACACTAATAAACACTGGTACATATAAGTGTGTAAAATGTCAGTGGGAAAAAAAAAAAACTGAGTCTACCCAACAAAGAAAAGCTTCTTGGTCTGGTACTCTTTCGATATACAAAAACATCAACTTCTATATTTGTCCAAGTTATTCCAAACTCAACTTCTGCTCTCCATAGTACTAATTTCTGGACTCATATGGCAGAAAATGTGCTAAACACATCTTCCTTCTGTATGTTCAAGCCCAATTAGACTAAACAGTTTCTGACCTCACATCTAGTTGGTCTTGGTCTAATAGAATG
Source organism: Glis glis (assembly GCA_004027185.1). NCBI lineage: Eukaryota > Metazoa > Chordata > Mammalia > Rodentia > Gliridae > Glis > Glis glis. The sequence continues at coordinate 5,302 of PVJS01048961.1, forward strand.
AGGAACCCAAAAGCAGACAAATCTTAACCTAACAACCCTCTTGGGTTTTAATGGCCATACTCATAACACTCATAACACTCATACTCATAACACTCATAGACACAGGGTTCAGGAAAACCCATTCCAATCTTAATGATTGTTCCAGGAGACTGTCTGCCTATAGGACCAGAGTCATGTAATCTTAGATGTAATCACACTACAATCCCAACAACAGAGACAAGCCTAACCTCGGGATGGTCATTCTTTTGTTTTAATTTCTCTCATTCTAGCATTCCCAAGGGATCTCAGGGTTGTTGTTATGTTGGTAAACTCAGAATGATTTTACCTTCTCCATTGTTATCAACTCATTCACAGGTTGAACTCTCCCTACCCTCTGACTGTGGTAGTAATTTCCATCTTTGGTCTCCAGATCTTGTTGCAGGATTGTCAGCCACTTTACTGTCATACCTGTATTAATGGTAGGTGCTTATATTTGAATAAATCATCTGGCCTGCCTAATCACCAAAACTGTTAGTGACACAGCCTTAGTTTTGGCAGCCATTAATTAAGAGCTAGTTGAGGTACATCAGGCAACTCTTCAAAGCAGGGCAATAATTTATTACCTGCTCTTACTCCATCATTTGGGATGTCAGAAATTTCCTGGAATGTGTTGTTTTAATATTAGTGATAATTAAAAAAAGATAACTAGTTTAATATCTGATATGCAAAAACAACTAGACAATATTCACCAATCAAAAGGAATTTTTGGATATGGTTCCTTCTGGATAGCATGGCTCCTACCCTTTCTAACTCCGGTACTAATTTTTCTCCTCATCTTACTTTTTGGTCATGCATAATCAACACGATTATGTCACAAATTCAAAAAATTATTAACTGCTCTGTTAACGAGTTTCTTCTTTTACAGACTAAAGGCCAATACATCCTCTTCCCAAACACACAGGGCCCCTAAAGTCCTCACAGTGCCTGCAACAATGCTTCTAGCCTACGTCTACCTTCATACCATTGTCATGCAGGAAGTAGCTAGAGCAAAAACAACGAGTTGTTTCCCAACATAAATATTATAAAACCTCTGGAATGTGGGCACTGTGAGGTCTGGCCAGAGAGGACTGAGAAAAAAGAGACCCAAGAAATGGCACAAAAGAAAGAGAAACACCCCCTGACCATTACCCTGCCCTGAGATGACCTGGTCACTAGCCCACCAACTAGTGGCATACGTGACTACTCCTGTACCCTCACTTTCCTTGTCCCACAAAATGTCTGTAAGAAAGTCTGTAAGGAAGGGGACTTCTGACTTTCATGAACTCTTTCTCCTGTTCAGTTCCCCTTCCCAGGCTTTACCCCAAATAAAGCCTGTTCTGGTCTGTCGAGCCTTGTTTCCTTTTTCCCCATATTACCCAAAAAAAGAATAGTGTTTCCTAGAATAGCATACTTATATGATTATTTTATTCATTCTCTAGTCACTGTTTAACAGTTTATTAGACAGATATTAGCTTTCTATAATTAATTCCCAATCCAGTTTTTCTTCATATTTCTATTTTTCAATGTTTATATTTTATGAATATTTTTTTCTTACAGACTGACATTATGTTCTTTTATGATTAGTATAATCATTTCGTGACTGAATTTAAAATTATACATTTTCTGTGAAGCTTAAAAATTCTGCCATTATATGATTAAACATAATTTATTTGCACTGCATTTTCCCTGGTAATTATTTTAGAGTAATTATTTTATGTTTTTAAAATTTCTTTTTGTACAATATGTTATCTTCTCATTTTAGAATATACTAACCAATGAAAAAGAGCCTGAAAATTTCTTTACTACTTTAAATTTTATTTTATGTTTTATCTTAAATTGATATGAGAGGCCGAGCATGCTGGCGCACGCTTGTAACCCCAGTACTTTGGGAAGCGGAGACCGGAAGATCCGGGTTTGTGGCCAGGCTCAGCTCTCTTGCTCTCTCTCTCTCCTTCTCTCTCTCTCTCTCTCTCTCTCTATCCTTAGCGAGGCCCTCCGCAACTTCGTGAGACCCAGTTTCATAATAAAGTATAAAAAATAGGGCTGGGGGCATAGTGCGGAGGTAGAACGCCCCTGCGTTCAATCCCCAGTACCGCAAAAAAAAAAATTGATATGAGTTTATTTTTGTGTGACTAGAATATACATACACATATACAGAACTATATAAATAGTACATATGTATATACTTATATACATGTATGTGTGCATATACACATACATATTCTTTAAAACATCTGAACTTCATTTAATTATATCAGATGAGTTTGCTTCTGTGAGAATATAATTAGATCTTTTCTATCAAAGGAATAGCTTGACTTAAGCTCCCTTTTATAAAACTGCCATTTTTAACCTTCTGTGTGCTTATATTTTTTTCTGTCAGTTTCTATCCTCTGAGAATTGCAAGTCCAACTCCTCCCCCAGCATCACCTTCAGCCAATGGCATAAAGAAGATTGTGTGGCTTCACTTTCACCAATTGGAGTACAGCACAGGAGCCTCACACTGAAAATAAAACACCTAGCAGTTTTCTGCCATGTTATTCTTGCACACCTGATTTTATTGGTGGCAGGATCCCTTTTTGCAAAAAGTAAAATTGCCTTGCTGAGCCACTTTTGAACATGTATCTTTTCTTACAATGCCATAGAAATGTATTTCTAACACTTCTAAAGGAAAGTCTAGAGGTACTATCATAATTTATTGAATAAACCATATTTTCCTCAGGGAATTGGCATATAATTTATGTCCTTCATGAAATTATCTCATATTATTTGTTTCTGTACTGCTGCTAAGATTTCATTTATGTATGTGACTATTAGAATTCATCACAACCTTTCCATTTTTGGTGAAATGTACATAAAGTACATTTTATGGAAATGTACTTGGAAAGTAAATGAAGCATCTATCTATACTTGAACAAATATTTATAAAGAACATACCCAAGTAACTAACCCTATAAGAAAGAAAAAAATGATATTTTCTATCAAAGTTATAGTGTCATATAGAAGCTGACCAGTATCCATTTTGTACCAGTAGCTTAGGAATCCATTTTGTAACTTTTTGGTACATGTGTCTGTATGCACCTCTATCAGAAGTATAAGTTTTCTATTTCTCCTTTGTTCTAAAGAAAAAGCTTGCCCAAGGGGAATCTAGCCAACTGGATTAGATTGTGAGGTCTCATCCCAGCCAGTGGGGAATGACACAGTGGGCTTTGCATTAGGAGGATAAAAGGAAGCCCAGACTGCCCACACAGTGTGCTTGCCCCAATTCTATGTTGTGCATGCACCCTTCTGTGCAGAGGTAAAGTACCTAGCCAAGTTACTTTTGAGTTCAGGAGTATTTATTTAATACTCCCCTAAAATCTGGGTGCATCTGGGATATTTCCCTGTCAGTTGGATAAGTGCCATGGGCTTCCCACCAAGGGGGAGACAAGTGCTACGGCCTTGCTGTAGTAGCCCTTGGGTGTTTGGAGCAGATCCCTAATTGACCATGACCTGGTGGTAAAAGTTCTGCAGCATCGCACAAGAAAAGGCCTAAAAGTGCAGGAGAACACTTAAAAGGGAGCCGGTGGGCCAGGTAACTTTGCGTGGAAACCAAGGTGAGAAATGCCACGAGGGAAGGTGACAAAGTATTTCCTTGGTGGTCTGGTCATTTCAGAAGCTGTGTGAGTGTGAAACATATCTAAATACAAGGGGATGAGAGCAGAATTCTGATCTGTGGTTTGGGGTGGCGCTTCTATATGGCTTAATATGGAAGTCTAAGAAGCACCTAAAATTCCTGCAAGGGAATTGGGGAGTTAGGAATTGGGTGTCTCAGGGGAGTGCAAATGATCCCTGATAAAGGGGTTGAACCTGGCTAAACACTGAGTTGGATACCCAGTGTTCGTTGGGAAACAAAGAAAGTAGGGAAAATTCTGATCAGAAAAAGAAAATTAAGGATAAGTTCACCTCAAACAGTCCCCTGGGCTATATACTCAAATGCTGGGGCAATTATCTTAGGACCAAAGATAAGAAAAAAACAACAAAACAACAGATGATTAAATATTGCTGTTTCATTTGGACCCAGGAGCCCATATTACTACCAGGCAACTTCAGTTTTGGCCAAATGAGGATTGAATATATTAATTATAGATAAATGAGTGCTCATAAATTAAATTAAGAAAATGGATCCAAATATCTTTTAGTTCATGTGACATATAAATCTTTTACAAATAAGTTTATCTAAGTTTGGTAAAGTAAAAATAAAGGTATTATGAAAAATTATTTTTGCCAGGTTAGCCAACTGATATATTGGTTTATAAGGATGATCTGATTAAATAGGCAGAGGAAAAAAATCTTAAAACAACATTCAAACTGCACTACAGTTATTAATGTCAGTGTTCAACAAATTGTACACTGAATTTCAGAAACAAAAAGTAAAACAGAGAGACTTTATAGATTTACAGTTTGGTCAGAAAGACATGTATAAAACTGGAGTTGTAAGATGGCCTGCTTCTGACCCTGCCAGCTAACAGATGGTCTGTTTCAAAGATGACATTTTTCTTCCTGCCCTCTTCTTCTCCCCTTGTTAACAAGTAACAGGTTTTTATCAGTTTATTGACTATGGGAATGAAGACCAGACACGTGGCTCCTATGAGTCCAAAAAGAACCAACTCAAGGACAATTTAGATATAACTTGTGTCTCTTCTGACAAGCCCATGTAACCCTGAAAAGCTAATTCTTAAAAGGGACTTGATGTCTTTGTTTAGGGAAAAACCCAGGATTTAATTCTAAACTCTTAAGTTCATAGCTTCTCTGGGTTGCTAGAAAATCAATAATTTTATTTTTCCTTCTTCCCAAAGGCTTGTCCCAATTGCCGACAGCTCTGGATTTGGGAGACAAGGAAGACTACCTTGGGTAAGAACCGTTTGGACAGGGGTGTTTTCTCACCAGGAGCGGGGGAGATTGGAGACTTCTCATCAGCTTCCAAGGTTCTCTTCACCTTGGGGAATTCTAACTTTCCTCTCCCTGATTGGGTACAGATTGTTCTGCCATTCAGATTTATATGGGAGGAAGGAAACTGAATGCAATAAGTAAAGACAATCTTGACTATTTGGGTAAGTTCTCCTTGGAGTGCACTCCATAGCTCTTTGGTTTTTCACATTTGGGCCCTTTTTGGTGGGAAGGGGGCATTCAGTTGGTTCCATTTGTGGGAACTTTTGTAACTTTTGTAGTTAAAAAGAAGCTAGGGAATCTTATGGGGGGGGGGGGAGACTTGTCCCCATTGGTAAATGGAGGTTCTTGTCCCACTAATTTATCTGCTGTCTGGAGACACTCAATTGTCTGTTTGTGGGCTCTTTGGTTGACTGTCTGTTTGTATTTGTTTTCCCTTTGTGAAATGCTGGTGCTGTATAGGCTCCAGTGGGATCTCTGTGAGGATTCCAGGTAAATTAGTTGCTTATAAATGTAGGGGTAAAAGTTAAAAAATAAAAAATTATGGCTGATGAAATATGAAGTATTCTGAGTATGGTGTGATCTTACGGTTAAAATTGTTCAGCTAACCGGGCATAGTGGCACATGCTTGTAATCTCAGTACTTGAGAGGCTGAGACAGGAGGATTGCAGGTTCATGGCCAGCCTCAGCTACTTAGTGAGGCCCAATCCCCAGTACCGCAAAAAAGAAAAATAAATTGTTCAGTTAAATGGAAAGAGATTCCAGTGTCTTTTTGTTTTGTTTTGTTTTTACAACTGTCTATACAGTTGCAGGGCAAGGAGTCTGAACAGCCTGGATCTAAACTAGGGGTGCAGAGAGCAGCATCACCTCCAGTGTCTCAGCTGGAAGAAAACGGAGAAAGATTTAATAAGCTTGAGATAAGATTATCCTCTCTGCTATTCTCTCAGGGCTTTTGGGGCAGTGGTGTCTACCATAAGACTGTCATATCCTAGTTCTATCTTCTCTCATCTGTACCAACTGAGAGGGTGTATATGTATGTGGAAATGGGAATAGCCTGGCTGTCTGTCTCCAGGTACCAGCAGCTACGTGTATATGGGGATTTATTTATGTCATCAGATAGTGTCAAATTATTATACCAGGAATATTATCAGAAAAGAAAAGGGCTAATAAAGATAGCCAATATTTTGACCCTAGCCCTCAAAGGTCAAATAGGACCCAGGGGAAGATCTCATGAAGGCCATCCCCCTGCTACTTGGGTGAGTCATCTGACCTCCTGAAACAGGGGGATCACTAAGGTCTCGGAGACTGGGAACCAACAGCATATATTATGCAAAAAGGAGGGTCACTGGACAGAAAATGTCCCCTAAGATTCAAGAGAAGTCAAATGGTCAGCAAGACCATGACCCATCCTGGCAGATGGCACACCTGGCAGAGGAGAAGCCTCACAGATTCCCTAGGAGTGACCCTGAAGAGCCTTGACTGATCTTAACAGCAAAAATTTTATGATTTGTTTGTCCCACATTGGGCTAACTACTTGGTCTAGAACATTCAGCTGGAAAGTATAACCAAAAAGAAAAGTGTGTCATTCTGGGGTAAAAGAAGTCATACTCATGAAGTCATTTAAAACCACCCACTTAATTTAGCTAGCTATCTTCTGATTTTGGCCCCCCTTTGTATTCTAAATTATAGTTTATAATGGTGCTTCTGCTTTTAGATACACACACACACACACACACACACACACACACACATATAGCACTGATGTCCAAAACTTCTGAGTTTTTATAAAATGCTGTAAATCTAAATCAAAACCCCTTGAGGTTTTGCAGGTCTCCAGGACCACCAGACACCTAAAGAAGGAACAAGATGCTTGATTTACAGACGGCTTTGAGAAATGTGTAAACACAAAAGACATAGTCGTGGATAACCCTTATAGTGGGAAAATTGTTGGTACTGATGGACAAAGTAATAGTAATCAATATGCTATGTTGTTTGTTTTTAACATGTGTGCTTGGCCTGATTTTATGGTATATGTGTACCCTTCTGCACAAAAATAAAGTACCTTGCCGAGTTACTTTTGAGTTCATGAATATTTATTTAATACTCCCCTAAAATCTGTTAGTAACAACCCTCAAAAGAAATCAGTACAACACTAATCAAAAACTCAGTGTGCTTTTTCCTAAGCAAATCAACATTTTCTTAAGGGATTCCCTGTCTTTACTTTTGTGGTAATTGTCAGCGGGGTGTGTGGGAGGGTGACAGGCTGATTCCTCAACTCAGGAAAGGCAGAGTCCTTGGCTTCCTGGCATCCATGGCAGAAAAGAATTTCAGCACACTCCAGTCAGAGACAAAGATAGAGGTTTATTTAGAAAAGTAGTAAATGCACATTCAAGGGAGAATGCAGGCCATCTCAAGAGGGAGAGTACAACTTTTGTGGTCTTTACAGTTCCTTTTTTACAGGAGACCTGGGTGAGGGGGTAGGTATGGGTGCACAGCAAGGACAGAGGTCTGACTTTTTTCTCAGAATCCTCAGGTTTCTGATATCTGATCCCTGGTTGGTTCGGTGGTCCCTGGGTTTGACCAAGTGTCAGACCTTCCTTATGGATCCTTTGTTTATCAAACATCTTAGAAACTTTTGGTGGGGAAATAAGTCTTTAGAATTAAAGGGGATCTCCTTTTGGGGGTGTTTGCCTAAGGAAAAACAGCACCTGTATGGTGAAGATAAGGATTACCATGGACTTTTTATGTTTAAAGCTATAGTCTTCCTTGTCTTCCCTGTTATAGTGTTATTAATTTTCAGAGTTCTGAAAAAGTTGATTTAAACAATTTTACCATTGTGCTTATTGTTTTCATGGTGCAGTGGACTTTTCAGCATTCTCTGTGTTCCCATTTTGGGAAATTTTTATTCTCAGTACCATCATAATTTGCATTTCTTTGATAGATAATGATGTTGATTATCTTTTCATATGTATATTGGCCATTTGAATTTCTATTTGAGAACCACATAATCAAAATTTTTGCACACTTCCTTCTTTGTAATTGAGTTGTTAGTTTTATTCTTGTTGTTGTGTGTTTTTCCCATGTACAGGATATAAGTATTCAGTTGATTTGTATAAGTTGCAAACAGTTTTCATCACTTTGCAATTTGCCTGTCTTCATTCTCTTATTAACTCATTTTATGAACACAAGTTCTGAATTTTCATATAGTACTATTAATCAATAACTTCCTTTTTAGTAAGTGCATTATCTTTACTTGCTTATAAATATTTCCTATACAGAGATTATAAAAATATTGTTCTGTATAACTCTCTAAAGGTGTTTTAAGTTTGTATTTCGCATTTAGATAGGTAATATATTTGAGAAAAATTCCACATGTAATTTGAGGTAGAAATATAACACATGTAATTGTCATATAGGTACATGTTTTCCAGTACCATTTATTTTACAATATTTATTTCACCCACTGATATGTAATACTGTATCCATTCAAATCTCAATATATTCAAGTATAAGTGAAGAAGGGCAGAGGACCTGGAAACAGGAAAGTTTAAAAGCAACCATCTGCATAAAGAACACAAAAAAGGGAAGGTGATAAGATAAAAGCAATGAAAAGGAAAGGACTATGAGAATCAAAACAAACTTCAGCTTCTTCTGTGGGCCTCATTCTGAGGGCAACCTGTTTAAAAAAGGATGAGGGAAGGTGAGCAGACAAGTGGTACTAGATGAGAGTTCATAAACCCACAAGATAACAATTCAAATTAAGGATTGAAAGTGGGTAAAAGAATTGGGTCTCCAAGGACCAATTCTGACCAATCATGGAAGAGCAGATGTGGAACCTCACTAAAGGATAAAATCTCACCTCCCAAGAACTCCAGTGATTACTGTCATTCAGGAACCCCTCCCCCTGTGTAAGGGGGAGCTATTTTTGTTTTCTATCTTCACTTGGCTTACTAATAAACTTTCATATTTCTATGCCCTTCATTAGCCTTTGAACTTCATTTGTCAAAATCTATGGGAGAAGAACCCAATAAGAAAAGACGCCCTGTATCATTATGGCACCCTAGATGGGGCAATGAGGGAAGGGAAACAGTGAAGAAAGAATTTGGTTACATGAGTATAAGGGAAATTTTCCCTCTGCCTTCTCAGGACTCGCTGAAATGAACAACTGCAATGTAAAGAATTACAGAAAAAAAAGGCATGCAATTTATTTCTATGTAAAGATGATTATCCAATAATCCAATGAGATTCAGAAACTTACATACCCTCATTTTTAGGGAGAGAGACATTAGGGGTATATCAGAAATTCTGAAACAAAATAAATGATTTCAGGGGAATTAAATGGACCCAGAGCAGATGCAATTGTTTGTAAACAATTCTGTCTATGGGTTGGATGGACTAAAGAACAGACAATATCTTGAGATAGTCTTCCTTCCTGTCATATGAGTTAATATGACCTGATTAATAGAATCCCCAGGAGATAATTGAAAGTAACTCTCCCTTTTTGGCATATCTAGTCTTACTTAAATAGGAAAGTTCCCCTGTACTCTGTGTGTGTGTATGTGTGTGTGTGTGTGTGTGTGTGTGTGTGTGTGTGTGTGTGT
>PVJS01048962.1:0-14848 GCA_004027185.1 Glis glis
AGGGAGAGAGAGAGAGAGAGAGAAAGAGAGAGAGAGAGAGAGAGAGAGAGAGCGAGCTGAGGCTGGCCGCGAACCCTGATCCTCCAGTCTCCGCCTCCCAAAGTACTGGGATTACAAGCGTGTGCCACCATGCCTGGCACTTCAGGTCTTTTTATATATTCTGACCTTCTGCCTCGAATATTTTTCCCTGCCCTTTGCCTGACTTCTACTCATCTTTGAGATTCAGCATGGATGATCTCTCTCTCTCTCTCCCTCTCTCTCTCTCTCTCTCCCCCCCCCCCTCTGAGCTACATCCCCAGCCTTTTTCTTTTTTATTTTGAAACAGGGTCTTACTATATTGCTGAGGCTGTCCTTGAATGTGTGATGCTCCTGTCTTACCCTCCCAAGTACTGGAATTACAGGTATATGCCATGACACCCAGCTCAAGGACATCATTCCATCCAAGAAACCTTCCCTAACCCTCCTAAGTGTTCCCAAAGCATCCCGTGCATTCCCTAAGACATGCACTATACTGTGCTACAGTGACTTGCTTACAAATCTGGATCCACTTCCTCTACAACGTCAGAGTTCACATCCCATTAGCTGGAGCTGCAACCCCCAGTTAGTATATCTCCTAATACAGGAACCTATACTAGGTACTTCAATATTTTCCAAGCAAAGAGAGCCCTGTTTTGTGGCCTCACTATAAATCCCAAAATCATAATTCAGATATCAGCATAATTCTAATGTGCTGCAGTGCTAAATTGCCCTTAGAAAACAAAAATTGGGTAGTTTTCTTTTTCTCTACCACTCTTTCCAAACCCCTGCCCCATCACTCCCCATCTTTTTGTTCCTAGTGCCACCCAAGTACCCTTATGTTATCTTCCAGATGTCTAGGGTCTTCTAAACTGACTAACCTTACTTCCAGTTCTGAGTTTCTTTCCCCTTTCTCCTATGCAACAAAGGTTACTGCTCAGTCCGATTTTCAAATTAAACCAATTCCAGCTATGATATAATAACCTCATGGTACTTACCTTTCTAAAATAATTTAATAGTTTATTGTATTATTCAACTTATAAAAGTAGTACATGCTCATAGGGAAATCCCCATCTCACAGAGTTAATCACTACTAACATTTAAGTATATTTCCTTCTTGTCTTTTTTCCCCAAATACTATCTATAAATATGTGTTTTACATATTTGTGAGCCTAATGCTTACACTAAACACTAAAATTTAAGTACTTTCCATCTTAACAAAGCTTTTTTAAAAACTACAATACTATTTAATTGGGAAGATTCATCACATTTTGTATAATTATTCCCCTAGGGAGATTTTCACAGAAAACCTGGCTTATCCAAACACATCTCTAAACATATACAGGGTGTTCTTCAGCAGGAAGCTTCCATGTTCCATTCCAACTCTAGTTATTTTCACTCTCATCACCCCACATCGCCCTCGAAGCCTTTGTCCATATTCAGTATACCAGGTACTATAATTTATGAAATCAGAGATGCACCACATCAGACTTGCTCCCTTTAACTTGTGATGAATGTGCTTGAGACAGACTGACTAATTTCCTTCCTTCCCTCTCTCCCTTCCTTCCTTCCCTCCCCTCCCCTCTTCCCTCCCTCCCTCCTTTCTTTTTCTCCCTTCCTTCCTTCCCTCCCCTCCCCTCTTCCCTCCCTCCCTCCTTTCCCTCCTTTCCTTCCTTCCTTCCTTCCTTCCTTCCTTCCTTCCTTCCTTCCTTTTTTTGATTGAACCTAGGGTCTTGGGCATGCCAGGTAAGCACTCTACCACTGACCTACACCCCCAGCCCATGAGTATGCTTTAGGGAAAGATAGACAGACAGACAGACAGAGACAGAGAAGGGGAGGAAGGGCTACTAAGAACTACAGAGGAAATATGGGTGCCACAACAAAATCAAACATTTGAAACCTTGACTTATTACTGCTAAGGTATAAAAACTGTACTCACATAGAGATTATTGTTTTTCTTTCCATACAAAAATTATCACCCTGGCTCTTTTCAAAACACGTTAAAGTCATACCATCTCTTACCAGTGCCAATACATTCAGAAATTCTCTTGTGTCAAAATGTAGCAAAGTCCGAACATAAGGATAGATTTCTTCCTCAAGGGATGCTTCTGCTGAATGCAGGCGAATAAGAAATTCAAAAACCTGCAAGTGGAAAAGCGACTGTTGATCCTCTTCTGATCTTACAAAGCATCTTGCTAAAGCAATGATTTCCATTTGGACAAAATAAAGGCAGGCTGAGTTCAGTTCAAATTGTCACTGTGTTAAAAGTTCTCTCTTAAATCATCTCTTGACTAAAACTGTTGACTTTAGTGATAATGCATAGGCTCTCATCTGCAGTGTTTTCAGTGCATCTTAACAAGAGGTACAGATAGTAAAAATGCTATGAAAATAGGACCAACCTGGTTTTTAACCAAGGGAACAAGATCTTCAGGGATGTCACCCAAGGGATAGGCTCGACCTGCCAGACAACAGCTAGAAGAAAAGAGAACAGATCTGGTGACTAGTAAAAGGGTAGCTTTCAAGTGGTAACACATTCTCTCATACCAGAGATACTAGTTCGATTTTGAAGCAGGCTCAGCTTCTATCAGGTCAAGTTCAAAACCCTATCACTGAGGTAGAGTAACTGTATATTTCAAAAAGCTAGAAGAAAGGATTTTGAATGTTTTCACCATAAAGAATAAATGTTTGTGGAGAGATATGTTTATCCTGATTTAAATATTACACTATGTATACATTTATCAAAATATCACATGCACCCCATAAGTATATACAATTTTTAAATTTTTATGTATCAGAAAAAACTCAAATTAAAAATAAAATTTTAAAAAGATGACATCAGTTCAGAAAATGTGCGCGATGGGAAGAGTGGTGAAATAACACATCCTGTGACTGAGCGGGCTTCTACTTCTCCATAGTTTGCACTACATGGACTGGAAGAATGAGACACACCATTCAAAAGGCCTAACACTCAGCATCTAAAAGAAACCGAGTGGCAACATTAGACCATGATTCACCTGTTAAAAGCCTGATGTTCTCAGTGATTCTTACACCAGGGGCTTTAAGAATGATGATTAAAAATGGGGAGTGAGGTAGGCTAATAAATGTCTGGAAAATATCTGCAATATGACAAGCCTTCAGGGAGTTATCTGAGAAGAAATTCATCCCCCAGTTTTTTGGGTTTTCTTATTTGGTGGTACTGGGGCTCAAATCCAGGGCCTCGTGCATGCTAGGCAAGCACTCTACCACTGAGCTACACCTGTAGACCTCCAAATCAGACCTTCTTTATGGCTAATGACTTATCTTGTGGGCTAAACTCCTTTTTCTGTTGTTGGGGGAGTAACTTTAAACTTCTTTGAACCAATTATCAATTTTCAATGTTAGACTAGAGACAAATAAATACCAGCATATTCTTTTTTTTTTTTTTTTTGCAATACTGGGGATTGAACCCAGAGGCATTCTACTTCTGGGCTATACTCCCAGGACTATTTTTTATTCTTTTATTTGAAACAGGGTCTCACTGAGTTGCGGATGGCCTCACTAAGTAGCTGAGGCTGGCTGCGAACCCGGATCCTCCTGTGTCAGCCTCCCAAGTACTGGGATTACAAGCGTGCGCCACCGTGCCCAGCAATACCAGCATATTCTAAAGAGTTTAAAGTATAGATATAAAGTGATAGGATGAATAGGTTCCCAAAAAGGGCTACATTGCCCCCCCAAGGGCTGCTAGAATGAAACACAGATACATAAAAGAATGTAAATGTATCATTGCATCTCTGTTTATTTTCTTAAAGAAGGTAGATTTCCAGGGGGCACTGAGTCATTATTTTTTTCTGGAAAGGAAATGGTAAAGCAAATAAGTTTGGAAACTTCTGTGGCTAGGTACATGCAGCTGTGTTCTTCCCCACTAAAGAATCGATGTAACAAGTGTAGAACAGGTCTCAAGGTTAACTCTGATGCTAGACAAGAGCTAAAACACTGCTCTGCCAGGTTCTGCCACCTTCCTACCTTCCTACCAACCAGCTATCTAAAAGTTCTACCAGGACTCAATTCTGAGCCTGCTTAGTCGACTGAAAATTCAGGTTTTAGTCTGTCATTAACGTTTTTATGATTTAAATATATTTACCTTTACATATAAAGGTACCACATATCACAGAGTTTTGGGGTGTAAAAGTAAAATACTCAGTATCATGGTTTCTCAACCACAGTCCTACTTAATCTGGGGCCAGGTAATTCTTTATTGTGGAGACCACACTCCATTGTGGAATGTTTAGCAGCATCCCTGGCCTCTGCCCACTAGACACTGGGAATATCCCTCTCTTGCCCCAGCTGGGACAACAAAAAAATGCCTTTTGACATTGCCAACCATGAGAACCACTACTCCACATAAAACAACTTTGAAAAATGAAAAGCACTGTATGGATAAGAGATAATAGTATCTCTTAAAATTTAGGGAAAATGTAGAAAGAGCATAGTCACAGATAAATAAAATCTCTTACCTAATATATACCAGAAGCTTGTTGCCCATAACAACTTGCTCATCTAAAATAGAAAGAAAAAATGTCTTTAGCAGTTCTTTCTCAAAACCTTTTCAGAAATATAATTTTATGTGGGAGCAAAATATAAAACATGGCATTTAAGGCGAGGTAAATATATTTCCAAATAAGAGAAAATTGAGATAAGATCACCTTAACTTTTTAAAAATTTTTCATTAGATTCTATTCATAGACACAAAATCCATATGGGTTATTTGAGGACAGGTGGAAGGAACAGACCCGAGGGTAGAAATCTATGTCTTATGATTCTGAGCTTAACCTGTAGCTTGGGACCAGGGTAAGGTATAAGGCAGGCACTGAGATGATGAATTATAGATCATGACCAATTAACTGACACTAAGGCATAACTATCATATCTTCTCATTTGTAACATGGACTTTTACCACCTACAGTGTTTGGGGACTGAAGAGGTCATTGTTCCCAGATGCTTAAAGTAACAGACCTCAAATAAATGATCCTGAGGGCCCTTTCTATTCTAACTTATGTCGAAAATGTAAGATTCTGTCATTTGGTGACATATGCCAATTTCTTTAACTCAGTTCTATGTTGGTAATCTGGCCAATTTTTAGAAAAAGGAGTCAGGGGCAACACAGAAGTGAGAAGGAACATTGATAAGGGCGAAGCAATCAGGAATTCTTATGGTGTGCAGATTATGGGAATTTGTGGTTGGTAACAATAAAGAGGTGAAGCTTCTATTTTTGGCATATGAATATTGGACATAATGAAATCAAGTATATATCTTTTATCAGTAATCCTTTATAAGTACTCTAAATCTGTGATGTTAGTCATACAAACAAATTTGAGTTGCTCAAAATTATATGGATAATTAATTTTGATTTAATTCCAATTATTTGATTCAATTTAACTAGTATGACATGAGAACAATCTCCTTACTGCTTGGTATACCAAGTTCATGTTTATTGACTAACTAAATACTTTTATCACTAGAAATCTCAGATAGAATGTACCTAGCTCATGATATTCTAGAGAGTGTTAAATTTACTTGTTTAACATGCTGGTCTTCATTATTCTACTACTACAAGTTTACTAAAAGCAGGGCGTCTGTGCTATATCTGTATTCCTAGCACCGTACTGACAGTGTCTGGCACAGAGGAGACAATTAATAAGTGTACAGTGAACTGAACTAATAAAGCACTTAATTTCTACAACTCTCCTCTCCCCAGTATCTTCTTTTAGACAATTTTCTGTTGTCAAAGCTCAACAACTCCATTTGGATTTTTCAGTACTATACTCCACATCCATTTCTGGTAGACATACATGTGAAAAACAATTTTCAAGTCTGTTTCAGAAAGATTAGGTTCCAGGACACTCTTAGCGATAAAGGATTAAGACTATACAAAATGACTCCTGTTGTCACCCTTATAGAAAAAACTGCAAAACCTGGATGTAATATGAAAAGTAACTACCTGAAGTTACCAAAGAGTGAGCAGAGCATAAAATCTGGTGGGGAGCGCAAACTCACTTGGGGGAGAGAGGCAGCCACACTCCTCTCCTTCATGGCCTTTCCCTGTGGTAAGTGCACTCTGACCTGCACACATGAAACAGCATGTGGGAAACCCCTGATCTTTCTGACCTAGGCGAAAAGTGAAGTCAAGAAACCAGGAATGGAAAAGAGCATTGGAATCTCAAAAGGGAGAAAATCAGAGGGGATCCCTGAGCTGGGCACAGTGGCGCAGCCTCCTATGTGGGAGGTTGAGGCAGGGGGATTGCTAGTTCAAGGCCAGCTCGGGCAACATATTGAAACCACCATAAAAAAGAGGGGATCCCAAGCTGTCTTCTTATACCCGTGACCTATCTCTATATGACCATGCAGGAAAAAGACTCAAAGCAGCTCAGCAGACAACATATATATAAAGAGTGGAGTACATTTATAGAACAAGTGACTGACACAGCAGAAATAATTAGAAAGGTGGCATCACAGTCCTTGGATATCTTGGACAAATTGGGAAGAGCACCCGTGATGGAATTGCCAATGTTTATGCTTCAACTTCAGTATTTATTAGAGATGTGAAACCATGAACCCTGTTCATCACCCATTACCCACCAGTCTGTTAAATAGAAAAAAGTTTCAACAGTATCACATGAGATTCTTGGTCAATGAAGATAAAACTAAACAGGAACAAGCCCTGATTTTTGTCATTTTTTAAAATCAAATAACAAGAGGAACTGCAAAAAAGAGTTATACACTAAATGTGGCTAAACTAGCAGATATTCTTACAGAAATTTTAAAGAAAGCAGCTTACAAGTCAAAAGAGCTGAAAGGATTAGTAAATATGAACAGAAAAAGGCTATTTTGCAAGGTTATGAATGATACATAATGTAAAAGAAGTGCAAAAGTGGGCAGACAAATTTGAAATGGAAGAAATATGGAGTTCACTTCTTGATTACAATGAAGACTACATTTTTTAGCAAAAAATGTAGAATTAAAAATACCAACTGCAAAACATAACTCTCCAGTAACAGACCATCTTTGTGTGACATGTGATCATAAAATTATACCCATGGTATTTTCCTAATGGAAGCAGAGTAGCCTCTTGTGAAGAAATTCTTTTTTAGGTCCTGTCTTCCTGACTTTTCAAAATATAGATGTTTTTGAATATTAAGGTTTCCACTATATAATCAGAAAACTTCATGAACAGTAAGTTTCACTTAAAACCAAAATCTTCTTAAATAAAGCCTAAAGTGATAGAATGTAATTCATGAACTTTTGGATAGTATTACAAAAATTTAGTCCATATTTTTGCTTCAGTTCATATATGCAGCAACTGGGTGAATCTGGCAGGAATATCTCTTCTCATTTGAACTAAAATAATTTTATAATGCTGTAATGAGGGCTTAAAACTCTTCATGTGGGCCTGTAAATGTGCGGTATCTATCTAATAGCAGGATTTAAAAACCCTATTATCTTTGCCTCCATATTGCATCTGTCTCCTTTGTTCTGAGTCACCTTAGATTCCAGGAACAACAGGTCTGATCCATAAACATCTTCTAATGTTTGAAACTCCCCCCAAGCAGTTTTCTTATTTCAAAAAAGGCCCTGCCTGATCAATTCTGAGATAATTAATGATCAGCCATACCACAGCTTGACCAAGACTGCTTGACTACGCTATTTCTGGTCTCCCTTGTCTATATAATCTAGAAATGCTTGTCCTTCCTGGCATAGCTATATAGATTAGTTCCTTTTTGCTTTTTACCATTATTTTTCTGTTTGGATTTTAGAGTGATGAGTGGCCAGACATAATTTGTTGAGATTCCCAGAGTCAGGCCTCTAGCCTAGGACTCTGGTAACCATGCCACCAGTTTATTCACCATGAACATAAGAATTTTTTATAAGAAACAGAATTATTAAGCTTTTAGAAACCAGAGCAAAAATAAGCTGGGTGTGGTAGTGCACGCCTGTAATCCCAGTACTTGGGAGGCTGAGACAGGATGATTGCAGGTTCGAGGACAACCTCAGCAAGTAGTGAGACTCTCATCAACCTAGTGAGACCCTGTTTCGAAATAAAAATAAAATAGGGCTGGGGGTGTAGCTTAGAGGTAGAATGCCCCTGGGTTCAATCCCCAGTAAGACACACACACACACACACACACACACACACACACACACACACACATATACATACATATGTACATGAAAGAAAGGAAGAAACTAGAGGATAAAAGGAATAAGGTCATAATGTTATAGTTAGATATAAAATGTCCCCTAAAGAGCCCATTTATTAATGTTTGGAGTTGATGTAATTGAGTCTTGAAGGTTGTAATCCCAGCACTGGATAAAGTCATTGTAATGGAGGATTTATCTGGGTGGTGGCCTGGACCAGTAGGATGTGGCTGCAGGGGGTGGACCCCTGGGGGTGCAGCCTTGGGGAGTATACATGGTTCCTCCTCCTCCTGCTCTCTCTCTCTCTCTCTTGCTTCCAGCCCCCATGATGTGAAGAGCAAAGCCTTGTCCTCTCCCTTTCTCTGCTTCCTGCTGTCACTATGCCGAGATCTGCAGTCACTGGCCTCAGTGGATTGAACCCCAGTATCTCCAAGGAAAACCATGAGCTAATAAATATTCCATCCTCTAAGTTACATGGTCAACTCTTTAGATTATAGCTGACCAGAACAGAATTTGGTACCAGGAAAGTGGGGTCATGGCCATATCTAAGTCTGACCATGTGGACTGTGACTCTTTGGAACTGGTTTGTGAGAGGAAACTGAAAGGGCCAGAATGTGGCTAGAAAGGCAGATGGTTGAGACTGTGCTCAGGAGTTTTGGGAGGGCAAAGATGACTCCATAGGGAAATGGAATAGAGGCCACATGTGTGGCCACACTTTGGCAAAGAACTTATCTGCACTTTGCCCATGTCCTAAAATTTTGTGTGAGGCCGAATTTAATGATGGACTGATTAATAAACTGGTGGAGAAAATCTCAAAACAGCAAAATATCCAAACTGCATTATGGATATTGATGTCTGTGTTCAGCGAACTGTACACTGAATTCTGGGAGCAGAAAGTAAAGCAGAGAGATTTTATAGATTTGCAGTTTGGCTGGAAAGGCATGTGTAAAGCTGGGGCCCAGAGAGATGATGTCATGGAAGGAAGGAAGATGACTTGAAAGGAAGGAGGAAGCAGTGGCTGTGATGGAGGCAGGGCCAACAATGACCATGATGAAGGTGGCAGATGTAGTTGGAGCCAGGGACGGCCCAGATGAAGTTGGGGCCAGGGACAGCCCAGATAGACTTGGGGTCAGTGGCCACATAGATGGAGTGGGCCCAGGTGCTGTATTAAAAAGGCCCCAGTGCCGGGCGTGGTGGCCCACGCTTGTAATCCCAGCACTTTGGGAGGCGGAGACCGGAGGATCCAGGTTCGCGGCCAGCCTCAGCTCGCTCGCTCTCTCTCTTTCTGTCTCTCTGTCTCTCTCTCTCTGTCTCTCTCTCTCTCTCTCTCTCTCTACTTAGTGAGGCCCTCCGCAACTTCGTGAGACCGGTTTCAAAATAAAGTATAAAAAAATTAGGGCCGAGGGTGTAGTGCGGAGGTAGAACGCCCCTGGGTTCAATCCCCAGTATTGCAAAAAAAATAATTAAATAAAAAATAAAAAGGCCCCAGTGACAATGATTAAGGAGGGTATGACTATCTTTTCTGTTAGTGGCCTATCTTGGAGCCCACATAATGCTGGCTTTGCTAAAAAAAAAAGGGGGGGCCATGGAGGCTTCCCCCAGATTTCAAAGGAAGGCCTGGGAAGCCAGGCAATGTGTGGCAGGGTCGGAATCCCTGCAAGCAGGCCCAAATGGGACAATTTGTGAAGCTATGAGGGTGAAGCCAAGGTTGAAAGAAAAAAACCCTGAATTTAGAAATGCCAGAAACATGAGCCATAGAGCTCATTTGGCTGTAAGCCATAGAGCCAAGCTGGAAGAGGCAGTAAACCATTCATTGCAATCAGCCAGGCCGCAGGGGTGGGGCTGCCAAGGCCCCTTGGAGATGGCTTCTCACCTCCATGTGCCCAGGATGCCAGAAGTGGAGGTGCAAGATTAAATCCTTGCCCTGGCAGATTTCATTACTGTTTTGGCCCCATCCCTTCTTTCTATGGTCCTATTTCTCCCTTTAGGAATGCAAATGTTCACTTTTTGCCATTGTATATTGGATGCATGTAACTTGCTTTTTATTTTGATCTTACTGTCTTTTACAGGGGCTCACACAAGAGTTCACCTTGAGTCTCAGGGGAGACTTTGGACTTTGGGACTTTTCAGCAATGCTGGAACTGTTAAGACTGTGAGAACTCTTAGGATTAAATGCATTTTGCATTCTGAGCTGGGCATGAATTCTTTAGGACCAGGGGTGGAATATAACAGTTATAGTTAGATATAAAATGTTCCCTAAAGAGCTCATTTATTAATGTTTGGAGTTGATGTAATTGAGTCTTGAGGGTTGTAATCCCAGCATTGGGATTTATATTACATTACATTGGGATTTACATTTACATACAAATTCATTGTAATGGAGGATTTATCTGGGTGGTGGCCTGGACCAGTAGGATGTGGCTGGAGGGGGTGGACCCCTGGGCGTGCAGCCTTGGGGAGTATATATGGTTCCTCCTCCCCCTGCTCTCTCTCTCTCTTGCTTCCAGCCCCCATGATGTGAAGAACAAAGCTTTGTGCTCTCCCTTTTTCTGTTTCCCGCTGCCCCTATGCCCTGAGACCCACAGTCCCCAGTCTCACATGGACTAAACCCCATATCTCCAAGGTAAACTTGGAGCTAATAAATTAGCTCAAGGTAACTTGAGCTAATAAGTCTTTCTTCCTCTAAGTTACATAGTCAAGACTTTTTATTATAGCTATGAGAATGCTGGTCAGAACAGTCATAGTTTTAAGCAGTTTAAAGGTTGTTGGATGGAAATTATCTGTCATTCATTCAAGTAATAAATTTTTAATGTATACTCACTATAAAAAATAAGCAAGAACTGATAGAATTGGAATGAGAAACAGACAATTCAGCTGGGTATGGTGGAACATGTCTGTAACCCCTGCTACTCAGGAAGTTGAGGCAGGCAGATCGAAAGTTCAAGGCCAGCCTGGGCAAATTATTGAGACTTTGTCTCAAAAATAAGAAAAGGGTTGGGAATGTAGCTCAATAGTAGAGCAGTAATCCAGCATGTGAGAGCTCTTGAGTTCAATCCTGAGTACCACAAAAAATGACAACAAAAAGAATAAACAATTCAACAATAATACTTGAAGACTTCAATGCCCTACTTTCAATAATGTATAAAACAATTAGCAGAAGATGAATAGGAAATAGAAGATTTGATCAACCATAAACCTTAAGCCACTGAATGAGTTAACTTGCACCTTCCACTAGTAAGTCTGTTAATTGAAGTTGATAAGGGAGTTAACTTGCTTCTGGCACTATCAAGTCATTTTTCATTGTTTCTGTTTTCCCCTGTGCCTCACTCCCCAAATAATTAGCCAACACAGGCAGCTTTACCTAAAAAGAATAAGGAGAAATATCAAAGAACAACACTAGTAGTCATATGACCTACTCATCAGTAATCTTTCTTTAGGTTCACAGGAACCAGGAATGCCTGGACACCTGGTGACCTATGGACAACATCAACACCATGTCAAGAAAATTGATTATTCTAAGAATTAATGACCATTCTGGTGCCTACCTGGCCATTAGATTCCCCAGAAACCCCATATAAGCTTTTGTGCCTGTGACCCCTGGCAGGATGGAATCTAGGGACAGTCCTCCATCTTCTACCTGTCAGCTTGTTGTCAATAAAGCTCTTTCTTCTCCTGTCACTCTGGCTCTTGAGTTATTGGCTTTATCGAACAGCAGTGGAACTGGACCTTTGATGAGAGCATGCCTACCAGATATCTATAGAACATTCCACTAAACAACAGAATACATTATTCTCAAGCGCACATGAAACATTCTCCAGAACAGACCATCTGCTAAGCCATAAATAAATTTCAAAAAACTTAAAAAGATATAAATCACAAAAAGTATGTTCTCTGACTATAGTAGAATTAAATCAGAAATCAATATCAGAAAGAAAAATAGAAAATTCACAAATAGGTAGAAATTAACACACTTCTAAATCACCAATATCACAAGGAATATCAGAAGTACAAAGGATACACGGAAATATTTTGGTATGAGGATCTATATAGTTCTTTCTATGGTTTGATTATGGTGGTGGTTACATGATTATATATGATTACCAAAATTCACACGGTACACATATAATTGGTGATTTTTAAACATTTAAATAATACCTTAAATACAAAAGAAAAGAACAAATAAAGGCTTAGAAAATTAATACCTGTTAGCGTTTTTCCTGCATTCAGAGGAGGAGCAATGACTCTGAAAAGTTTCTGCATTAAAATTAATAGGAAAATAATCACCATCATTTCAAAGGGTAATTTTTTTAAAAAGATAACCAGAATCTTCTGTTATTAATCACCTTTCTCTGATGGAATTTGCTGTTGAGATTAAACATAAAAACTTAATGTGTACTGAACTGTTTAGAAAGATCACAAAGGAAAAATCATTGTCATATTTCTCATTGAAACAAACCACTGAATAAATGCCACCCACATGCAGGTCTTTATTGGGATTATAATTTCTGGCATAAGGCTGAGTTTTATTCTTTTAAAAATAGTAAGCATATAAAGAGACTGACATCCCAACAAAGTGATAATGAAAATTAAGCTGAAAACATCTAAGCCAGGCGTGGTGGCGCACACTTGTAATCTCAGTACTTGGGAGGCTGAGACAGGAGGATCACAGGTTCGCAGCCAGCCTCAGCTACTTAGTGAGGCCCTCCGCAACTTAGTGAGAACCTGTTTCAAAATAAAAATTAAAAACTGGGCTGGGGGTATAGCTCGGAGGTAGAATGCCCCTGGGTTTTTTCCCCAGTACCCCAGGAAAAAAAAAGAAAGAAAACATCCTTATTTATACTTAAGCAGAGCCTCCCCAAAATATAGTTGCTACCTATAGAACCTACCCACCCACGCAGGGAGTTTCTTATTTGGGAGAAGACTGACTCTTAGCACCAGGAAGTGCAAATTCAGTTGCCATTAGCATTTCTGTATTTTCCCATTGAAGCCCAAACTCCATTCAGTCCCGTTTTTTGTTAAGCTGGTATATAAACCTTTACCTCTGGCTATCCAGCAGAGCTACTTATTACTGAATGTTCCCATACAAATGTGGATAATCTTGTCTTTTTTCCTGTTTATCTGTATTGTGAGTTAATTCACAGCTCCTGTCCCACTCACCCTGGTTGCCTCCCATCACTGGGATGTAAGTTGATAGAGGAAAAATTTTTCCTCCCAGCACAAGGCACTACTTTTACCTCTAAAGCAGTCAAAACTGAACTAGACTTCTGAGGCTATAGAAGTCATTTCAAATGTGATGACACTGCCTTTCATTCTAAAAAAAAACTAAAAATTTTCAAAAGATAGGATACCTCCTCTTAAAGCAGACCTCTTCAAGCACTAAAACAGCTAAGCTTTAAACACTGAAAAGTGATTTCCTTTTTTTTTTAAAGTGATTTCCTTAGGCAGAGAATTATAAAAGAGGAACCACAGGATGTACCTAACCTCCCATGGCTAAAATCTCCAAATGACTATTTAACAACAAATACCAAGCTCCTGCTAAAAACCATTAAACTTGGAAACGACTCTGAACACAAAACAAGGCAACCTTAACAGCCCCATGTTCCATTTGAGATGTGTAGGTAGAAATGCAACCCAAACTGTGAGAAATAAAAATCCCACATAAAACAAAAATTTCAAAAGCACATAAAAGCCAGCAATCATTTTTGTCAATGTAGAATGCATTAAATTTGAATCTGTTTTGAGGGATTACTTTGAGAGAAACAGAAACTGCATTAATTCTTCCTAATTGTGGTCTAATAGCGGCACAGAAAACATTTTTGCATGCAGGAAGTACTGGACCTCAATAAGGAAGCAGCTGAGAAATATCAATGGAAAGAATTCTTACTCGACATGTATACAATCAGGGTCAAAACCAGAGGAAGAGGGAGGTGGCACTAATTTTAGAAACACCAAGAGCTGTGTGCATGTATGTTAACACCAAACTGATACTCATTGTGATGTGAGACTACAATGCACCAATAAAAACATAAAAAAAAAGAAACTGACCAAAAGAAAGGTGTAGCCAAAATTGAAGGGTTATCAATTTGAGGGATACCAACCGAGTGGGCTTAAAGAAGCCTGAAATTTCCTAGAATGACTGCTGACTTAGCAATGCTGAAGACACTTTTTGATGACATTAAATTTGCAAAAAAGGTGACCCGATGCCTTCAGTGGATACCTGGCTCTTGTGAGGTACATTAGTCTCTGTATCAAAGCAGTGGGCTGGGAAGACACTACATGCATCTGCAACCCCATTATCCACAATTCTTCCCTCAATGTAAGGCAAATAACAAGACAGATAAAAGCCTAAAGGCTTTTTGAATTCTCTTGGCAAAGAGAATAAAAAATTATTATGAATGCCATAATTCCAAATTTGGAAAAGTAACACATAATGACCTATTGTTTTTCAGGATTCTCCCCCAGGAGAATATATATGCAAAATAGCATTACCCAAAAACATATTTATTATATACGATAATTATATAAAATAAATTTCTCAGTAGGGCACAGTGGCACAAACCTATAAATCCCAGTAGTTGGGAGGCTGAGACGGGGGTTGCAGGTTAAGGCCAGTGCATGCTAACTTAGCGAAACCCTGTTTCAAAATAAAAAGGGCTGGGGG
>PVJS01048963.1:0-14844 GCA_004027185.1 Glis glis
GTGTGTGTGTGTGTGTGTGTGTGTGTGTGTGTGTGTGTGTGGTACTGGGGATTGAACACCCCCTCATCCCTTTTTTAAAAATTTGGAACAGGGTCTCTTTAGATTGCTGAGAGTCTCCCTAAGTTGCTGAGGCTGGCCTTGAACCTGTGATCCTCCTGTCTCAGTCTCCCAAGTACTGGGATTACAGGCATGCACCACCACCCCTGGCTAGTAGATGTAGTATTTTAAAAGTACTTTTGGTCTGTGGTTGGCTAAAAACACAGACACAGAAACTGATATGGAGGTTCGATCACATTTGCCTGAGGTTGAAGTTTTCCATAACAAAAAGTTAAGAAAAAGAAGGCAGAATCAGATTCTGAATTGAGGTGACTAATGATCTATTATTCTGTAAGGCTGTTCAGTCAATTCAGTTAAGGAAAGTATTTGAAAACAAGGTGTTATTATTTACCTCAAAGCACTATCAAGGTAATCTCTTGAAAGTTTATTTCCAATCTACAGGGATTGGGTTTTTTTTTTGTTTTTGTTTGGGTACTGGGGTTTGAACCCAGGGACATTCTATCTCCAAGCTATACCCCCAGCCCTTTTTAGATTTTTTTTTAAACAGTGTCTCACCAAGTTCCAGAGGGTCTTGCTAAGTTGCTGAGGCTGACCTCGAACCTGTGATCGTCCTGTCTCAATACAGAGAAGAGCCAGGTCCCAGGCAATTAATAGCAGGGACGTGCGTGCATACGGAGTGAGGAGGTGAAATCACAGCGTTTGCCTCCTTGCCCAGTATTGATGGGAATCATGGTTGTTTTCTTTAATCTTTCATTCTTCCTTGGAAGAAAAATTCACATCTGTGAGGGAAATGTGTCTTTAGTGTCCCCTGAGTTTCTTTTTTTGTGCCTTTGTCCCCAAGTCAAGGCCAAAATGCTGAGAGCCCCCTGATTTTGACAACAGAAGGCAGAATCTGAGAAGGCACAAACACCCTGCCGTGAACCCTTTTGCTGTGTGTTTCCCTTGTTCATCTTTTTAAAATTATGAACATTATTGATGTCAAATTTACATACCATAAAATTAGCCTTCTTTTTTGTGTGTATAGTTCTGGGTATTAAACCAACAGCAGTTCTACCTCTCAGCTACAACCCCAGCCCTTTTTTTTTATTTAGAAACAGTCTCACTAAATTACACATCTTGACCTCGAATCTGCAACCCTCCTGTCTCAGCCTCCTGAGTGCTAGGATTACAGACATAGACTACTGCACCCTCCTAAATTAGCATTTCTTAAGCGAACAATCCAGTGGCATTTAGGATCTGTGTTGTGCAACCCCCACTTTTATCTAGTTCCAGAACATTTTCATCACCTCAGAAACAAACCCTGAACCCACTAAGCACTCACTACCCATTTCCCCTTTTCCTCACTCCCCTTGCAAGCACCAGTCTGCCTTCTGTCTTGGTTTCTTTTCAAGATAATGCATGTTACTTTGCAATAGACAGAAATGGCCCGAATAGGTCTCAGCGGTGGCACATATATGACTTCTGATTTGGTTTTGGTGGGAACCCCTGCTAAGAAAGATTGTTCAATCTTCAAAATACTTGGAGACAGCCTGGGCATGGTGGCACACACTTGTAATCCCAGTCCTTGGGAGGCTGAGACAGGAGGATCGCAGGTTCACAGCCAGCCTCAGCAACTTAGTGAGGCCTCCGCAACTCAGTGAGACCCTGTTTCAAAATAAAGAATCAAAAATAGGGCTGGGGTGTAGCTTGGAGGTAGAATGCCCCTGGGTTCAATCCCCAGTACCGCAAAAAAAAAAAAAAAATACTCGGAGACTCAGCAGGGTTTCTCCATTTCCCATCAGTTCACAGGTCAAGTGTCTTCCATTTTGGCATGGATTTCCTTGGAGGTAGAAGGGTGGAGATGATGCCATTTCCTTTAAAAATGGATTTGTTCATCATGATTTCTTTATGTGAAAAAGCAGATGATAATAGCATGTTCCTTATTCTTTTTTTTCCCCTTTGCATACTGGGGATTGAACCCAGGGGTGTTCTACCTCTGAGCTACACCCCCAGCCCTATTTTATTTTTAATTTGGAAACAAGGTCTCACTAAGTTGCTTAGAGCCTCTCTAACTTGCTGAGGCTGGCCTCAAACCTACAATCTTCCAGTCTCAGGCTCCCAAGTATTGGGATTACAAGTGTAAGCCGCTGCGCTTGGTTTATAGATATTCTTCAGTACCTCCAAGGAGGCCTGAAATGTGTTGTTCCTTGGCTTGAATCATGTCTTATTCTTATTTAATCTGTAGTGGTCGTGGTGCCAGAAACTAGTATGTGACCTCTGTGTGTAGCTTCTTTCACTGTAGCATCATGTTTTGGAGGTTCATTACATTACCACATGTGCCCGGACTTCATTCTTTTTTATGATCTTGGTCATCTTAGAATCACAGCATCCAACACAATGCCTAAAACAATAGTAAATGTTGACATTGAAATGTGCACTGGAAGGATTCCCATCCTTGTGACAGTAGGTCAGGTTTATACTTAGACTGGGCAAGACATTGTGGGTGCCTCAGGTCCTATAAGTAGAGATATGAGACCCTTCTCTTAAAGGACAAGTATTTAAACTTTTTTTTTTTGGTACCGGGGATTGAACCCAGTGGCTTTCTACCTCTGAGCTACACCCCCAGCCCTATTTTTTATTCTTTATTTTGAAACAGGGTCTCACTAATTTCGAGGGCCTCACAAAGTAGCTGAGGCTGGCTGCGAACCTGTGATCCTCCTGTCTCAGCCTCCCGAGTACTGGGATGACAAGCATGCGCCACCACGCCTGGCAAGGACAAGTATTTAAAAGTATATCAGAAGCCAGGCATGGTGGCACACGCCTGTATTCCCAGTACTAGAGAGGCTGAGACAGGGGGATTGCAGGTTCAAAGACAGCCTCAGCAATTTGGTGAGAACCTAGCAAGACCCTGTTTCAAAACAAAAAATAAAAAAGGCTGGAGGTGTAGCTCAGAAGTAGAATGCCCCTGGCTGGGCCTGATGGTGCACACCTGTAATCCCAGTACTTGGGAGGCTGAGACAAGAGGATGGCAGGTTTGAGGCCAGCCTCAGCAACTTAGTGAGACTCCATTTCAAAATTAAAAAAAAAGACTGAGGGTGTAGCTCAGAGTCAGAGTGCCCCTGGATTCAATATCCAGTAACCCCCCCAAAAGGACTGGGGTGTGTGTAGCTCAGAGCTAGAACCCTGGGTTCTAGCCCAAGTACCACAAAAATAATCAGTTATTGAGATATATGAATACTATGCAATAATGGAAAATGGTAACAATTTTAATGGCATATGTAAAAACAAAATGTCTGTACTATATAAGAGCAAACGTAAAAGCAGGAATATATAATGCCAAAGAAAGTTAAATGATGCAAAAATAAGATATTTTAAGATAAGTCTTAAAATTAAAAAAAAGCATAAGGCATACTAAAATAAAAACCAGCCTACTAATGGGTAGAGGTAGCATTTGAGAAAAGGAAAGCCCCTTAGTATTGCCCCA
Organism: Glis glis; assembly: GCA_004027185.1. Lineage (NCBI taxonomy): Eukaryota > Metazoa > Chordata > Mammalia > Rodentia > Gliridae > Glis > Glis glis. The sequence goes on from PVJS01048963.1 coordinate 3,521, forward strand.
GAACACACTGGCTGTCACATCACAGTTCTCTGTTCTTGAAATGCGGATCAACATCCTCTCCATCACCAGGGGAGCTGACTCTGGTCCCTTGACTAGTATTCTTCGAATACCCATTGTGTACTGGGTGCTGCGTCCCTAAGAGATGCAGCTGTGATCAAGACACCATGAGGCTTAGGTGCTGGGGAGGATGGAGTTGTAATCTCCATTCCTGATCAGGTACTTAATTCAACTGTGATAAGCACTGCCACCAAAAAGAGGGTACTGGGCTATCCTGGTGAGAAGCATTGAGGAAGTGATTGTGGAGTGAGTTCCCTGAAGAGTGGTCTGGGATTAGCCGGGCACCGATGTAGGGAGTGCGGTCCGGGGAAGGAAGAGCATTTGCACAGGCTGGGGGGGGGGGCTCAGGACTTGGAGAAACTGAAGTCCCCATGGCTGGTGGGTGGGCAGAGCACAGAGGGACATGAGGCTGAGCACTCAGCAGGCCCAGGGCATGTGGCACTCCAGCCACACCACAGTCATGGATGCTCAGATGCTGTCCCAAATAGCCCTCTGAATGCATCTCAAGGACTCACATTAACACTTGAAAATCTACAGTGAAATGCACGTGGAATCAAGAAAAAAACTTTTTTTTTAACTTCAGAACTTGTTTGTTCACTCGGGACAGAGATAGAAGTTTGCAGTAAAAGTGGATGAAGCAATATTGGAGCAGGGATGAGGGGCTGAAAGGGGAGAAGTGGCCAAAGTTAATATTACTATCATTTCAGAACCCCCTAGTGAATGCCTCCGGGAGCAGCATCTTCTGACACTTTCACTGTGAATGTGTGAGAGGTACAGAGAGAGACACGAGAGATAGAGAAAGAGAGCGAGACACGAGAGATACACAGAGAGAGACATGAGAGGTACTCTCACACAGAGAGACACAGAGAGACATGAGAGATACACACAGAGAGACACGAGAGATACACAGAGAGAGACAGAGAGAGATACAGAAAGAGAGAAAAAAGAGATAGAGACATGAAAGATACACACAGAGAGAGACAGAGAGCAAGACATGAGAGCTACACAGAGAGAGACATGAGAGATACACAGAGAGGGATACAGAAGGAGACAGGAGAGATACAGAGAGAGACATGAGAGATACACAGAGAGAGACAGAGAACGAGACATGAGAGCTACACAGAGAGAGACATGAGAGGTACTCTCACACAAAGAGAGAGATAAATGAGAGATACAGAGAGAGACACGAGAGATACAGAGAGAGAAACATGAGAGATACACAGAGAGAGACATGAGAGGTACTCTCTCACACAAAGAGAGAGACACAGAAAGACAAGAGAGATACAGAGAGAGACATGAGAGATACACAGAGAGAGACAGAGTGCGAGACATGAGAGATACACGGAGAGAGACATGAGAGGTATTCTCACACAGAGAGAGAGAGAGAGAGAGAGAGAGAGAGAGAGACCATTTCCCCATGTTCCAGGGCCATACTGTTACAGCAAAAAACGGCAAAGAGTCACAGATTCTATTTAAGCTTAGATTTCAAAACCGCCCATGACTGTTTTGGCAGGATGTACCTTGTTTTTTTTCTTTAGCAATCCAAAAGCAGATGATTGTTTTTATTCAAGCTGCCTGGAGGGAGTTTTAATCATTGGATTCTTTTTTTAAGACAATTTAAGTAGTTTATTTTTTATTCTTCCTACATGCAAATACCATGCTGGGTAATAAACTGAGATTTCAGGGAGTAAATTTTCTTTTTAATTTTAAGAAACTGTATACCATAAATAGTCTTTTCATTCATATGAAAGAATGGAATCTTTTCTCTGGGACTCTAATATTTGCCAGCCCTGAGGGAAAGGCAAGGCTCCTGAGTCAGTCTTCTGGACGCTGCCTCGTGAGGGACCAATGAGATCGAAGAACAAGAGTGAAAACACTAGGCTCTCTTTTGCCCTGCCCCCAGCCCAGGGTGTGAACTTGCAGCCTGAATGTTGTCCTACTTAGACGTTTCCACGTACTTTTCAATCACTATTGTTCACAGCGTTTCCTCCTCTGCCCTCTTTCCTTCAGGTTTTTCAGCTCCTGCAAGATACTTGGCTACCCATAGAGATTTCAAGCTAACGATGGTGGTGATGAATAGCCTGAGGGTCGTTCTTCAAAGGGCTCCATGCAAATTACTGTGGAGAAGGTTCCAGGTTCTGAGATCCACAACTGTGAGGCCCTGCAGTCTCTACACCTGCACTTTTAAAACACGGAACCGAGCCTGTGAGTACACCACTTCTGTCAAGAGAGCAAAAAGGCTCTCTTAATTAATGTATTTATTCATTCATTTTTGTGCTGCTGGGGACTGAACCCAGGGACGTTCTACATCCAAGTTATACCCCCAGCCCTTTTTAAAATTTTATTTTGAAACAGGGTCTCTCTGTGTTGCTGAGGGTCTCGCTGAGTTACTGAAGCTGACCTGGAACCTGCCATCCTCCTGTCTCAGCCTCCCAAATACTGGGATTATAGGCGTGGGCCTGGCAGCATGTTGGTTTTTATAACATTTGAGCATCTGTAGATATGGCGTTGTTGGCAGTTCCCTGTGGGATTATAAGCTTTAAGAACTATGAGCATAACTGTTTTCATTAAAGTAAACGTGGAAAGTCCGTTCTTGACCAGGTTTAATATGCTAAAATGACATCATGCAGAAAATAGACAAGAGGGATATCCAGTTTCAAATATCTTGGAACCTAACTTTTGTTTGTTTGTTTTGTTTTTTGTTTTTGTAGTACTGGGGATTGAACCCAGGAGCAGTCTACCACTGAGCTATACACACACACACACACACACACACACACACACACACATCAGAGCTTTTTTTTTTTTAGTTTTTAGTTTTTGGCACAGCAGTCTCACTAGGTTGCCCAGGCTGGTTTCTAACTTGGAATCCTCCTGCCTCAGCCTCTGAGTAGCTGGAAATACAGATTTGGAACCTGATACCTTTATCATTTCTTGTTAGCAATTGTCTTTTTACTAAGGTTGACTAAGGTTGATCCACAGACTGCAAGTTATTTTAGTGAATCTTACATTTCTGCAAGTTGCAAATTAATTTTTGCAAGAAGGCCAGTGGCTTCATACTCTGGAATATCCCATCTAGAGTTACGAATCCCAGAGTTAATTCTAGCTGACCAGCTTGCAAGTATATGCTCTGCTATAAACATGAAAGATCAAGTGAGACAACATATGCTCTTCCTCAAACTTCTGGTTCAAAGCTGGGCATGGTGGCACATGCCTGTAATCCCAGGACTTGGGAGGCTGAGACAGGAAGATCACAGGTTCAAGGCCAGACTCTGAAACTTAGCTTAGCGAGACACTTAACAACTTAGCAAGATCCTGTTTCAAAATAAAATATTAAAAAGGCTGGGGGATGTAGGTTGGACATAGAATGCCCCTGAGTTCAATCCCCAGCACCAATAAATGAGTGAATGAATGAATGAATGAGGTGGGGGTGTAGCTTGGAGGTAGAATGTCCCTGGGTTCAATTGCCAGTTCCAAAAACAAACAAAACAAAAACAAAAAGCAAAACCCATCTATGTTTCTTCCCTTGGAAATCCAAGTTATGTGTCCACATGAAGATGTTTCAGAGATTCTCCACCGTGACTGTGACATTGATGTGGGGGTGGATCATTCTTTGCTGGGAGCTAGGCTAAGCATGGTAGGGTATTTAACAACATCCCTGGCCTCTACATACTAGAAACTAGTAGAACCCTCCACCCCCACCACCCAGATATAAGAATCCAAAATATCTGCAGACATTGCCAAACAAGCTCCGTGGGACAAAATTACCCCCGGATAAGAACCACTCAGGTAATGGGAGAGGATAATGTGTGCATTTGTGGAAAGATGAGTTTGAATTCATGGAGAGATCGAAGTGGCTTAAGTACATCATCAAAGAGAAGTTTTTCATGTTTCCCATTTTAAAATAAATTGACACAGAATTTCAAATGTTGGCTTGCATTGAGGTCTATGTTTCTTCATTTGTCATGTTTCCTCTCTCTGACCCATACATACATAATAAAAAGAATGGGTAAGAATGAAATCCCTGGCCAGGTGTGGTGGCCCATGCCTGTAATTCCAGTATTTGGGAGGCTGAGACAAGAGGATCCCAGGTTGGAGACCAGCTTCAGTGATTTAGTGAGACTCAGCAATCTAATGAGACCCTGTTTCAAAACCAAAAATAAAAAAGAGCTTGGGGTGTAGCTCAGAGGTAGAATGTCCCTAGGTCCAATCCCCAGTACCACAAACAAAGTAAAAATAATGAGCCCCCTGTAAATTAGTAACACTAATCTGGCTAAACCCAAGGGATTGAAACTGTTTATATATATATATATGTTATTGGTGCACTGTAATCATACATCATGATGAAGTTCAGGGTGGAAGAGGCATACATACACACAACACTTGTTGAGCCCTCCCCCAGTTCCCACCCCACTTGCAAGTTTATTTTGTGCCTTCAACATTGTATCCTCATTAAAGTCAACTGGCCTGAGTCATAATAAATTTCTGGTTGTTAGGTGTGGCTTCCTACAAGCATGCCCACATCCTACTCAGACTGGAACTTTGTGGCCTAAAAGCTTAAAATGGAAAAAAACTGTCATATTTACATAGTTACTAAAGTTTTCCTTTTTTTAACAGAAAGTTGAAAGTTAAACATCTAAAATCCTGCATGCTTGTATCTTTAGGAGTTTGCTCATTTGATTGCTGACAAAAAACAAAAAAACAAAAATAAACAGTAGTGCCTCGGGGAGGCAGGAGCCTCATTTGATGGATTATCCACATCGTATGACATTTGCTTGTTTCTGAGTTGGTAGGAAAAGCAGGGCACAATCACCATTTATTTGGCTTTTGCCCTGCTTTCACTCAGGAGAATATTATGATCTTCGCTGCCCCACTGAGCATTTCCTCCTCTGATATCCTGATCCCTGGGCCTGCTTAACTGTAAAGACAATACCCAATGTTTCTGCCTGCTCAGTAGCCCAAAGGAAGGCTCCCTGCACACTAGTGAACAAGAAGGACCCAAGGATACTGAGGATTAGAAACTCAGTGTTAGACAGGCATGGTGGCACATGCCTGTAATGCCACAACTTGGGAGGCTGAGACAGGAGGATCATAGGTTCAAGACCAGCCTCAGCAACTTAGCAAGGCTCTCAGTGATTTAGTGAAATCCTACTTCCAAATAAAAAATTAAATAGGGCTGGGGGTGTAGCTCAGAGGTAGAATCCCCCTGGATTCAATTCCCTGTACCACACACACACACACACACACACACACACACATAATAATAAGAAAAAGAAACTCAGTATTAGGACTGAGGATGTTAGCATATAAGAGGCCCTGCTTCAATCCCTCGTACAAGAAAGAGAGAGAGAGAAGAAAGAAAGAGAGAGAGAGAGAGAGAGAGAGAGAGAGAAAGAGAGAAAGAGAAAGAGAGGAAGGAAGGAAGGAAGCAAGGAAGGAAGGAAGGAAGGAAGGAAAAGAAAGAAAGAAATGAAGGAAGGAAGAAAGAAAAAGAAAGAAAGAAATGAAGGAAGGAGAAGGAAAGAAGCAAGCAGGCAGTCAAAAAAGAAAAAGAACCAAAAAAACCAAGTGTTAGCAGCTACTTGTAGTATTATGATTGTTATCATCATCATCATCGTTGTCATCTTCATTATCATCACAGGCTCAGTGCCTGCCTTAGGTGTTAAAATCTGACCATTTTAAGATGATGAAACAGACCAAGGAATAAATGAAGTAGGAGGTTGTGGCAAATTCAGAAAACATTTCAGGACAGCCTTGAGATGTGTACCTTTACCTTCGCCGCCAGCCCTCCCACCAAGTAATCTTTGGCTGTCAACTCAAATTGCTGTTTGCTGTTATCTCCAGAAGCAGTAAGTAACTGCTGGGGACTTGGAGGCAATACACCTATTACCCATGATAAAAATAAAATCAGTTTCTCTTAGGGTATCAACTAGTGACATTTAGCCTAATTGTTACATTTCAAAATTTAGGCATGAAGCTGGGCACAGTGGTCCACGCCTGTAATCCCAGTATTTGAGAGGCTGAGATAGGAGGATTGCAAGTTAGAGACCAGCCTGGGCAACTCAGCGAGACCCTGTTTCAAAATAAATAACAAAATAGGTTTGGGTGTGTAACTCAGAGGTAAAACCACCCCTAGGTTCAATCCCCAGTACCACAGGAAAAAAAATGGCGTAATGCCATAGGAAAATAAATTTGATAATTCGGTAATTCTTTGTGTGTGTATGTGTGGTACTGGGGACTGGACCCATGGATTTTCAACCTCTGAGCTATACCCCCAGCCCCTTGTTATTTTTTATTTTGAAACACAGTCTCACTAAGTTGCCAAAGGTCTCACTAAGTTACTGAGGATGACCTCAAACCTGTGATCCTCCTGTCTCAGCCTCCCAAATACTAGGACTACAGGTGTGTGCCACCACACCTGGCTAAAAAAATACTTTTCCTGGAGTCAATCCTGGATAATATGGGAAAACAGGCACCAGAACAAGAAGATTGGAAGAAATATACTGCAACACAAATATATTGGAGATGAAATTGGAAGACATCCTGGACTCTATCAAACAGCATCAAATCCAGACTAAGCAAAAGTGGTCTTGTTCAAACTCTGCTTAGAGCATTTGACGCTCATGATTGAAACATACAAGAAAGTAGCTGGGTATGGTGGCATACAACTGCAATCCCAGTACTTGGGAGGCTGACACAGGAGGATCTCGGAATTCAGGCCAGCTTCAGTAACTTAGTGAGACCCTCAGCAACTTAGCAAGACTCTCTTTCAAAATAAAAAATAGAATAGAGATGGGGGTCTAGTTCAGAGGTAGAATGCCCCAGGGTTCAATCTCCAGTACAAAAAAAATAGGGCTGGGGGTATAGCTCAGAGGTATAATGCCCCTGGTTTGATCCTCAGTACAAGAAAGAGAGAGAGAGAGAGAGAGAGAGAGAGAGAGAGAATGAATATGAATGAGAATCATACAAGAAAGCAACTTTTAAGTAAGTTGTTCACGTCATTTTGGATACCAGAACCTTAACCCTAAATCAGTTCCCTTCTACCACTACAGGTATAAGATCTAGAGGTTTTTATTTTAATATAGGACTTTAAGTAGATGAGATTGAGGTAGGATAAAAGAAAAATGAAGAGGTAGAAAGAAGACATAAGGAACAGGGAAAATATAACTTTAATATGAAATCCTTGGCTAAAATTCCTCTCAACAAGCCAGGACCCTCATTCCCGAGTTTCTGGGAAACGTACATATCTTTCCTCATCCACTTGTGATAAGTACTGAAGAGATATCTATCTATTGGTCAGACAGCAGAAACCACACAAAGGATCCAGAAGGTGACCAGATTACCACACAGAAAATTCACTCACTTGTGCTCTTTACCTTATGCACTGGCAACTACCTCATCAAAGACGGCGCATGCTATATTAGGATCCGGAAGATGACTGGACCACCACAAACCATCCCGTGGTCTCCAGACTGATATTATCCACACAAACCTTTCCACAACCGCCCCTCACCAGGCCTCCTTTAAAAGAGCCCTGAACCCCCAAAGCATGTCTCTCACTCTGGAAATGGCCCACATTCTGCCTTGGATGCATATTCCTTGCCTTTCCAAATAAATCTCTGTCTATGTCCCTGATGGGCTCGTCCTGAAACTCTTTTCCATCTCGAAAGCCAAGGACCCTGCTAGCCCAGAATAGAATTCCCCTCTCTCTCCCAATGGGAACTCCTCGGATGCCTCAAGGAATTATCCCTTGTCGAGATAAACTAGAGGAGATATCCAGTTGTTTCTGGATTATTCGTTTTCTTTCCTGCATCCTTAAGGATAATTGAGAACATTTTATATTTAAAAATTGTTTGGATTTTTAGATTCTCAACATCCACACATCTTTCGTACTCTCAGAGGAAAAAAGAAAACATTCTCAAACCCTTCCACAAAAATGATCAGAAAAAGTAGCAGTATATTCTAATGATCAACACAAAACCTTTATTAGTTTCTAATAAAAAGGCGTACATGGTAGTAATACATGGTAGGAATACATGGTAGGAAGTCTTCCTGACTTAAGTTGGTTCTAAAACAAGTTGGGCGTGGTGGCACATGCCTGTAATTCCAGTACTTGGGAGGCTGAGACAGGAGGATCGCAGGTTCGAGAACACCCTCAGCAAGTAGTCTCATCAACCTAGCGAGACCCTGTTTCAAAATAAAAATAAAAAAAATAGGGCTGGGAGTGTAGCTCGGAGGTAGAATGCCCCTGGACTAAACCCCAGTACTACACACACACGCAAAAAAATTAATAAAACAAAAGATCGCCGGGCGTGGTGGCGCACGCTTATAATCCCAGTACTTTGGGAGGCGGAGACCGGAGGATCCGAGTTCACGGCCAGCCTCAGCTCTCTCATTCTCTCTCTCTCTCTCTCTCTCTCTCTCTCCTTAGTGAGGCCCTCCACAACTTCGTGAGACATGGTTTCAAAATAAAGTATAAAAAAAATAGGGCCGGGGGCGTAGCGTGGAGGTAGAACGCCCCTGCGTTCAATCCCCGGTACCGCAAAAAAAAAAAAAGATCTAAGTCTCTAAATTAAATTTCATGAAATGAAACCACTGCCTTCTGATTTGCCTTTCAGGCTAAGACAGGACATAACTCAAGTATACTTTCTATTTCTGCCTTTAAACAAAATTCCAATATCAATACAAATGATACTACAATGAAATAAATAGATTCTACCACATAAAACACTGTGATACAACTCTCCTACAGTAAATTGCCGTATATCTATTTTGTGTGTGGTGCTGGGGTGGAACCCAGGGCTTTGCGCATGCTAGGCACATGCTCTCCCATTGAGCTATAGCCCCAGACTTTTAAAAAAAAACATTTAAAACAGTTTGAGTAACAAGCAAGTCATGAATTGGGGAACATAGACCGAGACTGAAAGAAGTAGAGTGTTTCCAAGACAATTTTTATTATTTATTTATTTATTTATTTTGTGGTACTGGGGACAGAACCAAGGGGCATTCTACCTCTGAGCTACAGCCCAGCCTCATTTTATTCTTTATTTTGAAACAGGGTCTCACTAAGTTTCGGAGGGCCTCACAAGTTGCTGAGGCTGGCTGCAAACCTGTGATCCTCCTGTCTCAGCCTCCCAAGTACTGGGATTACAAGCGTGCACCACCATGCCCAACTCCAAGACAATTTTATAATCATAAAGATTATCAAACTTAGTTCATCATAGCTATTAACAGTAAAATAGGACAATAGAACAGCTATTAATAATGGAAAGCATAGGGACCCTTACCACTGAGATTTACAGATACACATCTGTATATTCTCTATGATTCCACAGACCTGTAAGGAGTATGAGTATGCCTACAGAACAGATAACAACTTCATAAAGATAACAAAAGACAGCTTCATAGTCAGGTGCAGAGTCGCAGGTCTGTATTTGCAGTTCTTGGGAGACAGATGGGAGGATGGCAGGTTCCAGGCCAATATTTAATTACTCAGTCAGACCCTGTTTTGAAATAAAATTAGAAGGGTTCGGGATGTAGCTCAGAGGTAGAACAAACACCCCTAGGTTTTATTCCTAATGCCACAACAAACAAAACTAGAAAAAGACAGGTCAGTAATACAGCTTTGCTACATGACAAAACACTACCTTGAGTTACTTTAAACATTTCTCAAATATTTGAAAAATACTTCTCTGTGAACTACTAGGGTGTAGAAGAGCACTAGAATTCCACATCTTTCTTCCATTACTTAACTGAATGCTGAATGCTTACCTTCTAAGAAGTTGCTCATTTTCATCTAATGCTTCCTATCAATTTCTCTCTTGGCATTCTTATCTTGGGCATTCTCCTTACTTTCCTCTGTCAGGTTGGTGGCCGTGGACATGAGGTTGAGCAGAGATTGTATTCATCTGAGGATCCGTTTTGCCGATTAGGTTGCTTTTGTTCTTTATACAGCTGTTCCTGAAGTTTTAGTGCAAATAACCAGTCATTCTCTTCTTGTTTTTTTTTTTCTTTCAAACCATAGTTGTTCCAACTTCATTTCTTGGGTAATATTGATTTATCTTTCCTCTTGATCTGAGGAAGATTCCAGGAGCATTTCTTTTCTTTATCCAGAAAAGCATGGGTGTCTGCCCACTTCAGATGAAGAGTCTTGTTTTAGTCTTTTGAAAATTTGCTCCCCGATGAGTAGGGGAGACACTCTCTTTCCTTCCTCTGCTGTGCTGCAGGCAGTTTTTGTTGTCATGGGTGAGACAGTGCCTTCATTCTCTGTGTCTCTATCGGTCTCCGCTGCTTCTAGCCCCAAGGAGGCTTGACGATGCCGGCATTCCTCGGGGTAGAGCCGCTGGATGGTCTCCCACAGCTCCTGATTGACGAGGGTATTTCTATGCATACCGAACAGAGTCCACCCACAAATCTGGAGGGGAAAGAAGGGACAGCTCAAGTTTGCCATTTCCACGATGGACACGAGGCACGGCTTACACAGCATGTGCTGACAAGGAAGGGTCATGGGCTCCACAAGGATCTCCATGCAGATCTGGCATTGGAATTCTGACAGGGGAGGCGACGGTGGATCGGGATGTGGCCATTTTGATAAGTTCACCTCATGGCGGTCAAGAAGCTCTCTCTGGCGAGGCTTCTAGCTCCTGAGGCCTCGTGTCCCACCACTTCTGCTGGGTCACGGGGAACTTCCACTGAGACATGGGGAACTTCCGCTGCAACGCTAGGAGCTTCCAATTTACAGTTGCTAGGGTCTTCCTAGAAGACCCTTCCTGCTCCTGTCCCCTGCTCTCTCTATGCCCCGCCCCTCTTTGTGCCCCGCCCCTCTGGGCCCCACCCCTCTCTGTGCTCCACCCCTCCTTGTGCCCCACCCCTGTTGGGCCTGACCCTCTTCCTGCCAAGCTCCTCTCTGTGCCCAGCCCCTCATTGTGCTCCACCCCCTCTGTGCCCGCCTCTTGCTGTTTCGTGATCCTCCTGTCCTGCTGATTCCACTGAGATGCCTGGAACTTCCACTGAGATCCTGGGAACTTCCCATTCATAATTGTTAAGAGCTCCCTAGAACTTGGCACCCTGCTGCTGTGCCCTGCCCCTCTCCGTGCCCCCCCACGTTGTGCCCTGTTCCTCTTCCTGCCATGCTCCTCTATCGCAGCACCCCCTGGTTGTGCCTGCCTCTCTCTGTGTCCCGCCCCTCTCCATATCCACCCCTCTTTGTGCCCCGCCCCTCGCTGTACCCCTCCCCTCATTGTGCCCTGCTCCTCTTCCTGCCAAGC
>PVJS01048964.1:0-14844 GCA_004027185.1 Glis glis
AAAAAAAAAAAAAAAAAAAAAAGCACTACCCTCCCCTGCCTCCACCTCTTCCTGAGTACACTGTATGGAGCCAGAGGTGCCACCGGGTCCCTGTGTGCCTGTTGAGGCTGGGCTTTGAATGCCCGACTTTATTCTGATGTATCACAACCTTTGGATGTTGTCAGTTTTGATATCATTGAGTCTAAAATTGTAGCCATGTCCAGTGACAGATGATTTGGTATTACATTATTCCCTTTCTCAGAATGTGATGACAATTATTACTTTGATTTGAGAAAAATAGCCCTGTTGTCATGAGGTGACCTCTGACTTGCCTTCACCTCCCCCACTTAAGAGCTGCGTGTCACACATCGGGTGATGCATGTCAAGTCTCGTGCGTAATGCATTCCAGAGTCAAGACTTACGTAGGCGGAAATGACTGCAGATGATGCCTTCAAGCTAAATATTTGAGTGAAGGCCAAGAATGCCCATTCTTTCTTATTTTCCATATTTCTGTATCATACTTGAAGTAATATTCTCATGCTTGAAAAAATTGGCAAATTGTTTCACTTCAGCTGGAGATAGAGCTAATTGCAAATATTCACCAAACCCTAAAAACATACTTTCATTCAAGCTGGGCAAAGCCATGTTTACACGTATGTATTACAGTATATAAAACTGATGAAGTCTATGAAAGAAAGAAGATAAAAAAACCTCTCCAGCCAGGCCTGGTGGTGCAGGCCTGTAATCCCAGTACTTTGGAGGCTGAGACAGGAGGATCACAGTTTCAAGAGCAGCCACAGCAAGTAGTGAGACTCTTATCAACGTAGTGAGATCCTGTTTCAAAAATAAAAATAAAATAAGGTAAGGGGTGTAGCTTGGAGGTAGAATACCACTGGATTCAATCCCTAGTACCACAAAAACAACAACAAAAACTTTCCATAATTTTTCCATTCTTGTACTGTCATTACTATAATTTTTGTATATAACTTTATATCAGCTCTAATAGTGGACATATGTTTTATACCAGAATTTTTACTTTTATATTGCTACATAATCACAAATTTTTTTGGTTTTGTTTTTTTGTGGTACTGGGGATTGAGCCCAGAGGCCTTCTACCTCCACGCTACACCCTCAGCCCTTTTTTATTTTTTTGTTTTGTTTTGAAACAGGGTCTTGTTACATTGCTGAGGCTGATCTTGAACCTGAGATCCTCCTATCTTAGCCTCCCAAATACTGGGATTACACCCACCACGCCCATCTTAATCACAAGTTGTAATGATAATATAATATCCATTGAGTGTTCATATCATAATTTACTTAATAATTAGGTTAGTTTTTTAGGTAAAAATTCATTTTAAATTTTATGTTAGTTTAGTTATAAATAAGGTTATCATGAAGATATAAATGCACATAATTGCCCCATATTTTGAATTTTCTTGGGTAGAGCAGTTATTTAGATTATTGGATCAAGGGGTATGACATAACATTCAAATAAATATTGATATGTAATTAATAAGAATTACTTAATATATGTCAGTTATGTTTAAATGAATCTTTGTTATACTGACAACTATATCCTGTTTAGGGAGAGTCATAAAATCCTTTTATTTACCATTTATTTTCACATTTTTCCTCATTAATGAAACAAGTAGTACTGATTTTTCCTCCATATTTTGTTTCATAAATCCATTCAGTGTTTCCTTTTGTACACAGAGTATATATACAGACTTACTGGTTCTAAAAATGTTCTCAATGATGTGCTAGAAATTCTCAATGATTATTAGAAGTCAGTATAAGCATGTGCTACATTTACTTTTAGTTTACAGAGGATTTTTTGAAAAAGAATATTCTTTCAGGATGAGAAACCAGATAGACTTTAGGTTTGTACAAAGCAATACCAAATTAGACAACTTCCTGATATATGTTGTACAGTTGAAACTAACAGATGACAGTCAGATCCTGTTGTGTATGTGGTACAGTTGAAGCAGACCAATGACAGTCGGATCTTGTTGTAGGTTGTATGTTGAAAGAAACAGATGGCTATTGGATCCTGTCATATGGTATGTTGTACAGATGACAGTCGGATCCTGTTATAGGTTGTATGTTGAAACTCACAGATGACAGTCAGATTCTATTATATGTTATACACTTGGAATGGACAGATGCTAATCAGATTGATGCATTTTGTGGGAAAATGGCACAAACTGACAGTGATAGCAACATGGGATTTAGGTTAATTACTTTTCTATCTAAGGCTTGACTAGTTAGCAAAATAAAAGGGAAAAAGCCTTAAAATGACTAATTAAAAGTTGCAATGTTTTAATTTATTGAATGTTAATTTAGTTAATAAATTTAATAAATGTTTGCATAGGAAAACAACTAGGGAAATTCGTGGCGATAGAAAGATCTCTTCATAGTCTTTTTTTTTTTTTTTGGTACTGGGGATTGAACCCAGGGGCATTCTACCTCTGAGCTACACCCCCAGCCCTAGTTTTTATTCTTTATTTTGAAACAGGGTCTCACTAAGTTGCGGAGGGCCTCACTAAGCAGCTGAGGCTGGCCGCAAACCCAGATCCTCCTGTCTCAGCCTCCCAAGTACTGGGATTACAAGCGGGAACCACCACACCCAGCTTTTTCATAGTCTTAATACAGAAATAAGAAAAATAAAATTATGACTAAGAGTTGAATTTCATGGACTCTTTGAGAACTGAGAACTATCCATCTGAAAGGTTTTAAGCTCATTGGTTTCTGGAGGTTTGGATTTTATGGAACAAAATAAAAACTGAAGGGAGGATAGCAGGAGGTGTACACTACCCTAACCGCCAGCTTCTAAATTCACAGATCTTGGCTATTTCCCAGCATGTGAGCTATTACAATACACGCAGCAGACAGAATAAAGTCAATTGGAACACAAGTGTAATGTATAAAACTTTGAAAATTGAATTAATATAACCTCATAAGAAGCTAAGAACACTGTTGTTATTCTGAAATCCAGATTTTACCATGGACTGGGTGCTGTGCTGGAGCCGGTTGCTTTCCATCTGGCAATAGGATGCCAGGGCAGCCGGGGGAAGCTGGAGAGATGACTCCAGCTCAGAGAGCTCAGCAGAGCCAAGGAGACCCCTGCTCTCCCTCTCCGCTCATAGCTTTACTGCGCGTCAGGGATTTGAGGTTCCTCTCTGTCTGCATTCTCTCTGGTTGGTGGGTTAAATTGTAGACAGAACAGAAGAAGGCACAAGTGCACCAACCAAAAGGCATTAAGATGATTAAAATGTGTGAAGCAGATACAACTCTGGGTCTCCAAGGAAAGGACAGAACAAATCCCCCCCCCAGTCATGGCTGGTTCCCTTGTTTGTTTAGTGGCTCCTCACAGCAGGAGGCCCGCATTTTGTGTGGGCTGCTTGTTTTATCTCCACAGATATGGCCAGCGAGTCCCTGCAGGCCACTTTGAAGCAAGCAGGGGGCCCGTATGGCTGGAGGAGGTCAGCTGCTCTGGGAGGGAAGCCGCCCTCCTCCAGTGCTCCCGGAGACCCTGGGGCAGGCACGACTGCAGCCACCAGCAGGACGTGGGCATTGCCTGTGGCCCTGGCAGCATGGGACACAGATCGTCCCCAGGTGAGGATCGCAGAGCCCTTGAGTCTGTCACCTAGTAGCTGCCGATCCACTTGGCACTGGCCTGGAATGCGGACATTTCTCATCTTTGCCTTTTTTTAAAAAAAAAAGTCCATTTCCCAAGAAAAAATATCTTTTCAGTCTCCCCACTAATGTTATGAAGTTTCTACCCTTAAATTTGTTTTGTGTTGCTTAGAAGTGTAAGTTTCTCACTAAAAATGTCTATAATCACATGTTCCTGAGAGGCAGAAGAAGGTGTAATATCTGCTCCATTATTCCTTTTTCCCTATTCTGATTTTCATATACCCTAAATTCTAATCAGGTATTTGGAACAGGATTTTTTTTTTTTTTTTTGCGGTACTGGGGATTGAACCCAGGGGCGTTCTACCTCCGAGCTACACCCCCGGCCCTATATTTTATACTTTATTTTGAAACCGGGTCTCACTAGGTTGCAGAGGGCCTCACTAAGTAGCTGAGGCTGGCCGCGAACCCGGATCCTCCGGTCTCCACCTCCCAAGTACTAGGATTACAAGCGTGCACCACCACGCCCGGCTGGAACAGGATTTTTAAAAAATTCCCTTCCACCTGTCTCTTGGTTCACATTTTCTCTAGTCCCATGGCCTGGTCAGCCCTCACCACTGGCCATTTGTTTCCTTCCTTCCTTTCTCCCTTTCTCTCTCTCTCTCTTTCTCTCTCAGTCTCTCTCTCTCTCTCTCTCTCTCTCTCTCTCTCTCTCTGTTGTACTGGGGATCGAACCCAGGGGCATTCTACCTCAGAGCTACACCTCTAGCCCTTTTTATTTTTTGTCTGGAAACAGGGTCTCACTAGGTGGCTGAGACTCTCACTAGGCTACTGAGGCTGGCCTTGAACCTGCAATCCTCCTATCTCAGCCTCCCAAGTACTGGGATTACAGATGTGCACCACCATGCCCAGTTTATTTGTTGCATTTTCAAGCTTCTCAGTTGGCTTCTAAGTGGATTCAGTGGTGGTATAACCCTTCCATCTTTCTAAGGGATGCTGTCATTCCAGAAATTCACCAGGGACCTTTCCTGGTCCCCAGTTAGAAATTTCTTTAAACTCATTTTTGGATGAAAAGTAACCAGCTCCTCTAACAGTCTTGAAATAATTATGGATGCAGATCCTCCTGAGAGCAAAGAACAATTAAACATTCTTGACAAATTCTTAATGCCTGACCAGGATGGCAAATAAATATGAACAAAAAATACAGAGTATCCAAAATGCTTTCCAGGACACTATCAGCTCTGTTTATACATCTCTGCAGGTATTTTTTCTGTATGTGTGAATAGATGTTAAAATACTCAAAAGTGGTCCTTATTTCTAATCTGAGATTGAATCAACCCCTCGTGTGTCTTCCTGTTTTGAGACCATGAAGCTGAAATCCTTAAGTTAGAGAATAATGAAGCTTGTTGTTGAAGCCCACAGTGTTAACCACACTGCAGACTTTAAGTCTGGCAAAGTGTGTCGTTGATTTCTCAGGACTCTAGACTGTGAGGTCATGACTCATGGTCCAGTGCAGCATTATACAAAGTAGAAGTGTAACTTTACAGGATTATGTTATGAGTGATCGCATGTGGTTGGTGGACATAGAACCTGTCAGTCTTCTCAGCCCTGGGGAGCAGGTGTCTGGGTCATGGGGCGGTCCACTCAGACGTACTGTCAGTAGGCCGGGTGACCAAGTACTGCATAACCTGAGTTCTTTGAAGGCCTGTGATGTTAAATACATCATATCAGTTAGGACAGCTAATATTTTCATTTCATTTCATTCATTATAGAATGATTCTAGATGCATTTAAAATTTTTTAAAGGTGAGGGTGCTGATTATTAATAAAATATATGATCATTATTATGTGTCTCTTTTATCCTAAACTCAGTAATATGTCTATTATCATTTGTCAAAGTATTGTCTGAGTTAAATATCCTTTTGGGATAGAATCATATTACCATTTACTCATTCAAATAAAATCACTATCTTCCCCTTATTAAAAATATTATATATTGGAAAGAGCTTATATAAGGAGATCTTGGAATAATGACATAAACAGCAGCATTTAAAAAACAAGGAGATTTCTTGCTTTTTTGGCACATCATAACTGTTAGGCTATTATTACTTCAATGATTTAAACATTCATGTTCAACTATTTGAACATTAAGTTCTGGACATTAAGTGTGAACAAAACTCTTCTCAAAATTAGCTATAGCTTCGTAGGTGCTCTATATTTGGGTTTGTGGTAGACAGAACTCTCAAAAGCAATATTCTTAGCCCAGTAAAGTAATCTTAGTAAAAATGAAGTTAATGCATATGTGAATTGGGGAAAACTTCTGGTATGTGAATTTCTTATTTTAATATTTCACTTATTCTGGAGTTCACAGTATTGTCCTAGCACATATTTCTTTTACAGCGATGTTGCCTCTTAGCTAATTTTACAGTATAAAGCCTAGATTTAATTTGTATTTATGCTAGATTTTTATCTTTTTTTCTAGGGGACTGTAGTATTTTCTGAAAACACTGTATTATAGCAGTGTTAGAGGAAAAATTAAAATAAACGAAACTACTGGAAATCAGTTTGAAATATATAATTAAAAATACTGTATACCCATAAAATTGTTAGTCTTCCCAAACATTTTATACATACTTAAGATTTTAGAAGTAAAACATGCTGTGCATTATTATTACTACTATCCTAACCAAAAGAACTCAAGGCTGGGTGTGGTGGTGCGTGCCCATAATTCCAGGACTTGGAAGGCTAAGACAGGACAATTGCAAGTTCAAAGCTAGCTTCGGCAACGTAGTGAGACCCTGTTTCAAAATTAAAGAAAATTAAAATGGCAGGGAATATAGCTCAGTGGTAGAGTGCCCCTGGGTTCAGTTCCCAGTACCCCCCAACCCGAAGCGCGTGCACGTGCGCGCGCACACACACACACACATACACACACACAACACCCTAAACAATGAGAGGTGTGTGGGTAGAATGATTTTTGTCATTTGATTTCCCTTCAAAAATTGAAGATCCAATGCTTCTGTAAAATGGCTAAAATTGGATTCAGAAATATCTTATGCATTATTTTTACAAAGCATGCAACTTAGATTTTAAAAATATTCTATTAGCCGGGCATGGTGGTGCACACCTGTAATCCCAGTACTTGGGAGGCTGAGATAGGATGATCGCAGGTTTGAGACCAGCTTCCGCATCTTGGTGAGACTCTTTGAAAATAAAAAATAAAATTGGGCTGGGGTTTATTTCAGAGGTAGAATTCCCCGGGTTCAATCCCCAGTACCACAAAAAAAAACAAAAAAAATTGTTATTTTTCTTTTTAGAGTATGTGAACATCTTCCCTAAAACTACTGAGATAGACCATGGAGATGTAATTCAATGTGCATATGTTGTCTTAATTTTGAACCGAAGATCCAAAAATGTAAAAATTGAAAACATTAAGAAAAGAATTTTATTCTGTTTTAATTTGGTCTATGAGGATCACTTTTTTCGCCTTCTCTTGCAAAGAACCCCAAATATCAGATACATTCACAGGATATATGAAGTTTCTGATGTTCTGCATTTTATGGTGTACTAAGACCTTGAGGTTTTTTTAGCTGCTAAAGTAATGCACACAGTAGGCACTCAATAGACATTTGCTGATTCCGACTTTGCTGCAGAGACTGCCCTCCTGCTTGTGCATGGGGTGAAGGTGTCAAGGAAGGAGCCAGGCAGCCAAACACTCCAGCAAAAAGGACACAGAAGTGGACATGGGCTTGTCCTCTTGCCAGCAGTGTTTGCTTCAGCCAACAGATGTCCGTTTAGTAATTTCATTTGTTGGTGTAAGCATACATTAAATTACACTGTGTTCACCAACTGCCCGCTTCCACCTCCTTAGCTCTCCTCATAATTTTAACAGGGTTCATTGCATTCCCTAAATCTTTCCCAGTAAATTCTCCTGAAACTAGGATCGCCTTCCTAGATGGTCAGGTGCATGTGTATGAGTTTGCGTGGGTTGCTGTAACAAAGTGCCATGCATTGAGGGCTCTGGAGGCTGGTTCAGTTCAGGTCTCGGCAGGTCAGTTCCTGGAGAAGAACTGTGAAGGAAGGTTTTGAGGGCTGGATGTGCTCCAGGCTTTTCCCCATCTCTCTGCACCATCCTGCCTAACTCTGTGTCCAGACTTCTGACCACAACACGAATCATACTGGATTAGGACCACCCTAATGACCTCACAATTCCAACCATGACAGCATGCAAATCTCAGTGAGGGCATTAAATTAAACACCCTATTTATTGGTGTGGACAGAAATATGTGACACTCTACAAATCACTTCATTTTCAGAATTCAAACCTCAATTTGTTAGAGATAAGCTTCTCAACTTTTAAATCTTAGTAATTTTTAAGGCTTGCATCCTTCCCTTGAAATCAATAGTTAATAGAAGGCTTCATATGGAGATTGTCTCTGTGAGTTGCCTACCTTTGTTTCCATTCAAGTTTCCCATGTGTTCCAAGGTTGTGTCTGTTTATACCTCCCTAAAACTCACGCTTTGGAGAAAAAAAAGCATAAAACAAAAAGAACTCTAAATTAATGTTCTCATACTATTTAGAAGTTAGTTGTAAATATAATAATTCAGTTTTAAGGGTGACATTCATTCATTCACTTGCTCATTATTCAACAAGCAGCTGTCCCCTGTCCCCTGTATCCAGGCTCTGTCGAAATGCTGGGGACGAAGAGCACGGCCAGGCCAGCACTCGGATCTCAGGGCTTCAAAAGAGGCTTTGAAAACAGGCACACGGTTTTTATTGCTCTCTCTCTCCTCTCTCTTTCAGAAAAAAGTATTGTCCAGCTAATTTTATAGCTGATTTAAAATGTTATGTTTTAGCCAGGTATGGTGGCGCATGCTTGTAATCCCAGTCCTTGGGAGGCTGAGACAGGAGGATCGCAGGTTCACGGCCAGCCTCAGCTACTTAGTGAGACTCTCTGCAACTTCAAGAGACTCTGTTTCAAAATAAAGAGTAAAAACAAATAGGACTAGGGGTGTAGCTCAGAGGTAGAATGCCCCTTGGTTCAATCCCCAGTAACACACACACACACACACACACACACTCACTTATTGGGGTTGCTCCCGCGGATGATGATACTTGCCCCGTAGTCTCGCTACAGAGGGTGCTGCTTTAGGCAGCACCTGAATAACTATTCTGTGGTTCGTGCCATGGAAGGTTGCTGCTCTGTGCAGCTTCTGAATAACTATTCCGTGGTTCCTGCCACAGAAGGTTGCTGCCCAGACAGCTTCCTAAATTCTGTGGTTCCAGCCATGGAAGGTTGCTGCACCAGGCAGCTTCCTGATCAGTAGTCTTCTCACACGAAACAACACTAAGTCTGATAGAGTAATTTGCAAAATAATTACATTTGATAATTGGGGGATTGGGGAGGAGTTAGAGATGACAAATTCTCCCGTCCATCTGTAACCAGCACCTTGCTTTTATAGAAACTTTAGACAAAACATCATAAAGGTTAATCAAACACAGAAATCAACAATTATCACAGGTTACGGTAAAGAAGGTCAGTGAGGCAGACATGTGACAAGTTTAGGGGAAGGAGGGATTAACTATTACTGGGTGGCGACAACATCAAAGACTGCACCTTGAAGATTACACCAGGTCCCTTGGAATGTCCGCTTGCAGACGAATCCCACCCAGCCAAATACCATGTATTCAAACTGAGCTGGTCCAAGATGATAATCTCAGTGTGCGTTCTAAGACAGGCCTTGGCCCTCGACACACACACACACACACACACACACAACTTGTGTTTTAGCCAGGTGTGGTGGCGCATACTTATAATCCCAGTACGTGGGAGGCTGAGACAGGAGGATCACAGGTTCATGGCCAGCCTCAGCAACTTAGTGAGAGGCTCTCTGTAACTTAGTGAGACCTTGTTTTAAAATAAAAGAATAAGCTGGGTGTGGTGGTGCATGCTTGTAATCCCAATACTTGGGAGGCTGAGACAGGAGGACCCGGGTTTGTGGCCAGCCTCAGCTATGTAGTGAGACCCTCTGCAACTTAGTGAGACCCTGTTTCAAAATAAAGAATAAAAAATAAGGCTGAGGGTGTAGCTCAGAGGTAGAATGCCCGTGGGTTCATTCCCTAGTACCAGGAAAAAAACAAAACAACAACAACAAAAAAGAATAAAATAGGGCTGGGAGTATAGCTCAGAGGTAGAATGTCCCTGGGTTTAATTCCCAGAACCACAAAAAAATAAATGTGTTTTGTAAAGTCTCTTTTGCTTTAGCACAAGTTTGCTTGTGCTGGCTTTCTAATTCTTCTCTTTCATGCTTTAGGTTTCCCTATCAGACTGATGAGTGGAGAAGATAAGAAAGAAGGTCGTGTGGAGGTCCTTGTCCATGGCCAGTGGGGCACAGTGTGTGATGATGGGTGGACGGATAAAGACGCAGCGGTGGTCTGCCGGCAGCTTGGCTATAAGTAAGGAAACCCCGAATATTTGGATGATTACTTGAAGAACATCTCTGGGTTGTTTTAGGCTTGTTCTAATGAGTCATACTTTAGTGCCTTTTATTTATTTATTTTTGCATTTCTGTGCTTTTTTTTCATGGATGATTTTACTCTTTTTAAAAATACTTTCATTGGTGCATTATAGTTTCACATCATGTTGTAGTTCATAGTGATAGTGACATACAGGCACACAGCACTTGGTGAGCTCCCCCCGCTCCCTCCCTACTCCCCCTTTCCCTATAGGAGACACTGAGATTGACATTGGCATTCTCCCATATGTACATAATATCAGTGGGGGAGATTTCACTCTTTACAACAGCCCGCAGTGCAGTGCCGAGGTGTCCCGTTGTGTTCTAGTGGGAGATGGCTGTGACGTACCTCTTGGAGAGGTGCACGTGTTAGATAAACTTCCTCCAGGCTCAGTCGCAGTGTGACAACGTGGCACCACGTAGAGGGAGAAGGACAGCTGTTTGCAGTAAAGGACAGTTGTAAAGCAGTAAGCCATGAAGATAGGGCCAAGAGGCTGAAACAGGAGGCTGACCCTCGCTAGGTCTCGGCCGGCGCGTGCATTCTTCCTGGCTCTGCACAGGTCCACGTGCAACAGCAAAGGCTCCCAAGTATTGATTTGGGAGTTACAAAAATGTGGAAAAGTTACATCTTAGAGGGTTGTGAAATTTAAGCTAATATCCGTAAGTTGTCTAGCTTGTAGTAGATTATCCTTAATTCTATATCTATGTATATCTTAAATAGTGACCAATTCAAGTGGTTATTTCTATGTAGAATACGTTTTTACCTAAAATGTATTTCTATTTTAATAAAAGTTCAAATGTTTTTGTAAACTTTCAATTCAAAGTTTGTTTTTGGTTAAGATACAACAATTTACTGCCCAGCTTTAGACCTAGTCTAATTCCAGTTGTCTTTATGGTCAATGGATTCATTTTTTGTGATTTAGATTTTCAATTTTCTGTTTTTTAATTCATAATTATTTTATTTATTTGTTTGAAAATGTATAAATTTTGCCTTTGTGAGACTTAGTGAACATATTAAGTAAGTCCTAGTGTGAAACACAAGAGCTGTTTTTCTGCTCACACTTGGCGGTAGATATGCTACACTGAATCACAGCCCAAAAGGTTTATTCACCACTATCAATCCATCTGACTGCTGCCTAAATCAACCACATACTCGCAGTGTCCATCCATCCTTCTGGTACTTGATTTATTTATTTATTTATTTATTTGTGGTACTGGGGATTGAACCCAGGGGCATTCTACTTCTGAGCTACACCCCCAGCCCTATTTTTTATTTTTATTTTGAAACAGTGTCTCACTAGATTGATGAGAGTCTCACTAGTTGCTGAGGCTGTCCTCGAACCTGCGATCCTCCTGCCTCAGTCTCCCATGTACTGGGATTACAAGCATGTGCCACCACACCTGGCTCCAGTACTTATTTTAAATAAATACTAATTGTAAGCTCTCATAAAGTATTGATAAAGTATAAGATGCTACCTTCACCTTCCCCCTTCCTATACTTGCTCTCTTTTCTCTTCACATTAGCTTGTGACATTGCTTCTTTCTCCAAATGAGTCATGTAAAATGGGAATATGATTTTAACCATTTAAGCCATCTCAGAAAGAATGAACTGCATTGTTCTTTTACATTTATTAACAAACATAAAAATTTCTGAATGAAAATTAAATTCACATCTTAGTGGTTTGAATTGATAATGCATTTCCATCACCACAATTTTGCAAATAGATACTTGTATAGAATATAACAGTTTTTAAAAAATCACTTGGGAGTAGAAGTGAAGTTTTTGTGTTTTTGTTTTTGTTTTTGTTTTGTACTGGTGATTGAATCCAGGGGCATTGCAGCTCCAAGCTACACTGCCAGCCCTTTTTATTTTGAAACAGGGTCTCACTAGGTTGCTCAGGGTCTCACTAAATTGCTGGGGCTGGTCTCAAGCATGCAATCCTCCTGGCTTAGCCTCCCAAATACTGGGATTATAGTCGTGCACCACTATGCCCAGTCTTAGAGCGTGGTTAATAAAAGTTCTAGAGGTCTGTCCCCAGCCACCTATATCCTGCTTAAAGATTAGTTCTTGGAAACACTGAGAATCAAAGCACTAGGAAAGCATTTTCATAATGGGAAAAACAGAAATGAGGTAATAAAAACCAGGAAACATGAATGGGAACTAATGTGATCTGTTTTGAGTGAACAGAAAGTAAAAGGGATTATTTAGTGATGTATTTATTACACAATGTCTGACAAAGTCCAGCACATGAGCATATCGTTTTAAGAGGGCTGATAGAGAATGTGTTGAGGTAAACTCGTTGAGGTAGACCCACCAGCTGTGATGGAAATTCCATTCTATTTGAACCTTGTATGACTGTGTTTCAAGATGGCATATCTTGAACAACTTATTTATTGGAGTTGTGTTCTGTAAAAGAATTCTTTAAAGCTGTGTGTGGTGGCACATGGTTGTAATCCCAATACCTAGGGGGATGAGACAGGAGGATTGCAGGTTCGCGGCCAGCTTCAGCTACCAGCTTTAGCTACTTAGTGATTCCTCCGCAACTTAGTGAGACCCTGTTTCAAAATAAAGAATAAAAATAGGGCTGGGGGTGTAGCTCGGAGGTAGAATGCCCCTGGGTTCCAACCCCAGTACTGCAAAAAAAAAAAAAAAAGAATTCTTTAAATGGTGTGCCCCCAATATTTTAGTAGAGATCTAAATTTAAGTATATCTATTTTGTATCTAATGTTTAAATGCCTGCAAAAGATATAATTTCTGACATGTTTGCAAATGACATTTAAAATAAAATAGTTACATCATTCTTTTATATCCAGTGGAATAGAAATGTAGTGATTTGATCCTCTGTCATCCATTTAAAAAGTACATGAACAAAAAAAATACTTTTTTTTACCTACAGAAACTGTATAAAGTTTTCTCCTTGAAATTATATTCTGTTTATTTATATATTTATTTTAGCAGTACTGGAGAATTGAACCTGGAGGTGTTCTACCACTGACCTACACCCCCAGCCCTTTTTATTCTTTGAGACAGGTTGTCTCTTTACCATACACTGGCTTTGAACCTTGATCCTCCTGTTTTAGCTTCCCATGTTCTGAGATTACAGGCTTGTGCCACTGTGCCCAGCTTGAAATTATAGTTAATTTTTCCCCTCTACATATTGAGAGAGAGAAAGAGAGAGAGAGAGAGAGAGAGAGAGAGAGAGAGAGAGAAAGAGAAAGTGTGTCTGCCTGTCTGTCCTCAGGACTGCATAAGGCACTCCTGTCTCTGCCACCGAGCTTAGGAAACAACATTACTGTCCTTTAAGCTCATGTGCCAACCCCACCCTCCTTATTCCACTTCCCCAAAGTAAAAACTGTCTTGAAATTTGTGTCATTCCATTGCATTTTTCAAAAATTTAGAACAATTTATATCCTTAAACAATAGTTTTGTCTATTTTTGAAAGTGTATTTTTAGCCAGGCATTGTGGCACAGTCCTGTAATCCCAATACTTGGGAGACTAAGAGAGGAGGATCACAGATTCAAGGCTAGTGGTGTAGTAACTTAGTAAGATCCTGTTTCAAAATAAAAATGAAATAGGGCTGGAGTATATTTCAGAGTTAGAACACCCCTGGGTTCAATCCTCAGCACTACAAAAATAAAAAATAAAAAAGTCTATTTTTGAAATAAGCACTCATACTTTAGGTTTTTCAGTTGCTTGCAATTTTATGCAACATTGCTGTGTGTGTGTGTGTGTGTGTGTGTGTGTGTGTGTGTGTGTGTGTGTTAGTTACTGGGGACTGAGCTCGGGGATTCTACCTCTGAGCTATACCCCAGCCCTATTTTATTTTGAAACAGGGTCTCACTGAGTTGCAGAGGGACTCACTAAATTGCTGAGGCTGTCCTTGAACCTGCAATCCTCCTGTTTCAGCCTCCCAAATATTAGGATTACAGGAATGCACCACCACGCCTGGCTCAACATTGGTTTTTTTTTTTTTTTTTTGCAGTACTGGGGATTGAACCCAAGGGCATTCTACCTCCGAGCTACACCCCCACCACTATTTTATTTTTTATTTTGGAACAGGGTCTCACTAAGTTGTGGAGGGCCTCACTAAGTAGCTGAGGCTGGCTGCAAACCTGCGATCTTCCTGTCTCAGCTTCCCAAGTACTGGGATTACAAGCGTGCGCCACCACGGCTCAACATTGCTTTTGAAATTGATTTCTGTTGATGCAAGCCAATGTAATTAACTCATACTCATTTTGTGCTATAGTCTTATTAAATTGTATCAATATCCAACTATTTATGTATTGTATTGATGCTAGATCAGCCTTATATCTATCTTAGTCAGTTTTCTGTTGCTATAACTGAATATCACAGACTGGGTAATTTGTAAGGAATAAAAGGGTGGTTTAGCTTACTGGGCTGGCAGGTGGAGGGGCCTCATCTACTGAGGGCCTTCCTGCAGGTTCTTTGCGGGGTTCCATGGTGGAGCCAGGCATCACATGGAGAGAGGGGCACATACAGAGACAGAGCCATGCCTGAGATAAGCCTTTAGTCCATGGATGGACTCATTCATTCCTGAGGCACAGCCCTCCTGATCTAGTCTTCTCTTTTTTTTTTTTTTTTTTTTTTTTGCGGTACCGGGGATTGAACCCAGGGGCGTTCTACCTCCGTGCTACACCCCCGGCCCTATTTTTTTATACTCTATTTTGAAACCGGGTCTCACAAAGTTGCGGAGG
>PVJS01048965.1:0-14843 GCA_004027185.1 Glis glis
AGAAAGAGAGAGAGAGAGAGAGAGAGAGCACTGAGGCTGGCCGCGAACCCGGATCCTCCGGTCTCCGCCTCCCAAAGTACTGGGATTACAAGCGTGCACCACCACGCCCAGCTCTACATCTCTTGAAAGTGAAGACTTACTATGGGCTAGGCACTGTCCTAATACACACTTTCTATGCCTCAATATCTCAGCCCTAAAAGGTAGAAAAAATATTGATGCCCTGTACCAGATTTTGAAAGTAAGTTTACCATGGGTTGAGTAATTTCCCCAAGGCCATAAAATTAGTAACTGGCAGAATTAGGTTTCTTTCTCCAAAGTTAGCTCTCTTAATCTCGGAATTGTTAGTCTCATTCCTGTGAGGGAGTAGGTCAAGCACTGCTGCGCCACACTTTAGTCGACAGAGCCCAGCGTGCCTATCTGAAGTCCCTGTCTTGCGTGTTGAAAGACAACACACTAGTGTTCTTATTTGGAGATAAGCCTCCAAATACGACCCTTCCTCTTCCACCTTTGCTCACATCAACCCCTTCCCAACATGGGAAGAGTAACTTCCCAAATGGCTTTCCACTTCTGTTTCCTGTGGGAAGACCAGGCATTTCTGTGGTCCTTCGGAATCTTTTAGGAGCTTCAGCAACAGCCTCTCTTCCCTGCTTTGTCTCCCATCATCCTAGAGGCCCACAGACAGGGTGTGGGAGGGCAGGCAGGGACCGGGGCGTGATTCTTCTGGTATGTGGTTACTGATCCCCACTCTGGGGCTGGTGGGAAGCTGTGTCACAGCTGGGAATCTTCCTCACAGTGTTATTCCTTCTTCTCCCCTTCTCTCTGTATTTTTAGAAATTGAATTGTGATCTCATTTTATAGTACCAAACACATGACCACTTCCTCAGCCCTCCTTAAGAATTATGCTATTTTTATATTTTTCAAGAACCTTTGTGTGTCCACAGGTTGCAAAAGAAAAACCTGTATAATTCCACTTCAGAAGCGTGTGTGTTTGGAGTGCTATTTTTAGGACACTTGTTTCTGCTGATCACGACAGGTTTGCCCTTCCTGAGTGTGGAGCAAATGCCTGGGAGTCAGGAAACCTGGGCTTTAGTGCTACTCTCATTTGTCATGTGACCTTGGACACATCCCTCCCCATTTTTGGCCTTCGGTTCCTCAGATGTGAAATGAGCGGATAGCAGTAAATTTCTCCTCATGACCAGTTCAATTCTAAATCCCGTAATTCTTTCCTTCCGCAAAGCCCTTTTAGTAGTTGAGGTTCCTAGAGTCAGTGGAGTCTTGTTTGTACTTCCTAGACGTCCTCCAGTGTGACGAGCATGAGAGTAGGTGTCCAGGGCCGTGGCTGGAGGACAGCTCAGCAGGAGGGACAGTGCACACTGAGCTGCGTGCTGCTCCCAGCGGCATGGGGAGGCAGCCACAGTGAAGCCAGGACTTCAACCTGCCTTTGGAAGCTCAGGATTGTCTTGGTGGATGGAGCAGCCTTTGGAGGCCACAGCTGCTTTGTCCATGCAAGCTGCCTTGAAGGTTATTGCGGGGTGGCCATCAGTCACCCTGTTCCCGCCTCTCACCTAAGCGGGGGCCTTGGATGATGTCACCTCTACCGCCTGTGTCCCTGGGAGGCCTTGACTTAGGGAATGGGCTCTTTCCTTAGATAACTCTCAGGGCCCTGCCCTCAGGCTCCCAGGTCTACCTTTCTTTGTGTTTCATCTTCCTAAGGTTGGGGAAGATGGCCCTCTGGAGTTGGGAACCCACATACTGGTTGTGGTGGGCGTTTTTTGGTGGTTGAATGCCCAGAGACCAAAGGTCTTGTCCTCTGGCTGCCTGAGGCCTTTTGAAGTGCCCAGAGCCCCTGCAGCTCCAGGTCCAGGAGACCTCTGCATGGATCGGGTTGCGGAAGGGATGACAGAGTTGCCGGGCACTGGTGCTCTGAGTGCCTGGAAGCTGCCTGCTTCCTCAGTGGGATGGGGGCCGCTGGTCAGGTCCTAGGGGTGCTCGTTCCAGCCTGTAGGAAGGGAAGGTGAGACAGCTTTGGAACCCACTGACTTGTATTAAACACGCTTGTTAGCTAGCCATTGTTGGTACGATAGCACCATCTGCTGTTAGTTTAGGGAAACTGCTAGGAACCATTCGTTTTTCTAGAGTAATTGCTAGAGAGAATTTTACATACTTTGCATTCAAACAGAATCTGCTGGGAACCTGCCACCACCAGGGCACAGGGAAACCAGCAAGGACAAGACAGACATGGCCCTTGTCCACATGAAGTTTATATTCTACCAATCCAGTCTCTGGATTTGAAACCTGGCTGCACATAAAGGATTTTAAAAGATTGCATTTAAACTTGTAAATGATGTCTTTTCAACATTCGGCTCAGGCTGATCCACTCCACGAGCGGTCTGATGCCCTCTACTGTGCAGGAGATAAGTGAGAGAAAGAACAGTTTCTGCTTACAAGACTAGCAGGGAGGCCTCCCTCCTAATGACCTCTGCATACCTGCTATGTCACTCGTTTCAATTTTTAACTCTTTTTACTCAACTAATACAAGGCTGAGTAATATAAGTAATACAGCGTTTTTGGAAAAGAAGGCAATACAGGTAATAAAAAAGGAAACAAATATACTTTTACTGCCCTGGAATAACTACTTTTAATGTTTTGGTAGATTTCTTTCAGTCTTTTTTTATCCCTGTCCCCCATATATGTATATAAATATATATTTATATTCTTCAAACAGAAATGGTATCATATTTGCTTTATATTTCAACATTTCCAGCTTGCCCATCTTACGATGCGGCAGGCAGGGTACCATTGTATTTGTTTTACAGACGTGGACACTGAGGTCCAGGGAGGTAAAACAGCATTCCCCAAATCACCCTGAGGGTGATGGCTGCCCAGGACTGGACACTAGGCCCCCTGGCTTCTAGTTCCTGTAGCCAGCTTGAGGCTGGGACACTGTGCTCTGCCTTTCAGGGGTTGGGGTGCTCAGTGGACAGCTGTATGCCACAGGTGGGCACGACGGGCCCTTGGTGAGGAAGAGCGTTGAGGTTTATGATCCCGGAACAAACTCCTGGAAGCAGGTGGCAGACATGAACATGTGCCGGCGCAATGCAGGTAATGCAATTGCTCTTCCTTTCTCCCCTTGGGGGTCCTGGGTCTTTTCTTCCTGCACACGGTAGCTCTAAATAAGAGGAAGAGGGGAGGTACTCGTAAGTTCTCCAACTGAGCTTCTTATCTTAAACAGGAGTAACTATTTGCTGGGTATGCCCTTGGTTAGGGGAGGGAAGGGCTCGGGACCCAAAAAGCTTTCCCCAGGGTCCCCCATTTAGATGCAGAGGATCCCTTCTCCCCAGTGAAGAGTAGTGACTTTTACTGCACACAGATGGGCACAGACCCAGAAAAGCCCTCTGGCTGCCGCCAGTGCCCCTGCCCAATGGCTTTGCTGGTAGCTAAGCGCAGCGCAGTGTGCGCATGGGCCAG
This sequence comes from Glis glis, assembly GCA_004027185.1. Classification (NCBI taxonomy): domain Eukaryota; kingdom Metazoa; phylum Chordata; class Mammalia; order Rodentia; family Gliridae; genus Glis; species Glis glis. Next base: position 3,469 of record PVJS01048965.1, read on the forward strand.
ATGGCAGCCTTTGGTGTTCGGCCTTTCCTTTGCCCATGCCTGGCTAGAACCTCTTGCGTCCCCTGAATCCAATCCCCTTCCTTGCAGGGAGAGCCCACCCTTCCCTGGTTCTACAGCTTAGACACTTCCTTTATTCCCTTCTTTCTACTTCTTGTCTCCCCTCCCTTCCCCTTCTTTTCCCCTGTTCCTTCCTGTAGGAATACCGAGTTACCCTACAGTATTTATGTTTGTATTTATTGGAGACAGACAGCCCTATCAAGCCATTTCCTTTAAGAACTTTACCCTTTGGGTCGTGTCCTGTATTGGTAAATCTTTATGTTTCTTTGTTCTGGGAAAGTGTTGGCCAAGTCTACCCTCCCACGCTGGAAAGACAAACAGGTTTCTTTTGGGAAGATTTATTTCCTTTATTCTCATATTACCTGCTTGCTAAGCCCATTTGTGGTTGATTTGTTGGAAGTGTAAACATAGAGGAGTTTACTGATTTACTCCTTGCCTAAGCCTGCTGTGATATAACTTAACATTTGGCTTTAAGCCGTATAAACAAGGAATTACAGAACTCTTAAGGCAGGACTATCTGGAGGCTGAGAATTAAGTTTAAATGTTAATGTGAGAATATACAAATATTCACATATAGATATTTCTATTTATTTAATAAAATGAAATCACACTATACCACTGTTTTATAACCTGCTTTAAAAAACACTTTACCATCTTTCACCAACATCTTATTACAACACTAAATTTATTTATATGATATTATTTTAAATGACTATTTCATAATTTGAACAATGAATTTATACATTATTTCAGTCTTTCCCAGACTCTTAAGTAGTGCTTTGGTTACTATAAATGACCCTTATAGCTAAGTTAATATACACATTTAAAATATTTCTTATAATAAAAGGCCAGAAATGAAATTTTGAGTTGGAGGGACACCTGTGTTTTAGACACCGTCTGGGACAGTGGTCCATTTTATATTCTCACCAGCATCTGAAAGTATCTTCACCAACACTGATAATTACTACCTTTTACAGTATGATCAATCCCTTAAATCTAATTTTGCAAAAATACACACTTTATTGGGCTATGGCCTTTTAAAGTCTTGATGAACAATAATTACATTTTCCTACCCTTCATTTCCCACTTCATAAGACCGTGCCCCCAACCAGCCCACTCTGAGGTCACGATGGGAGGGGAGCCTGGCCCCCAGGAACCTGTGTGGATTTAGACCACCCACCTAAGGAAGGGATTACAGACATGCCACTCGCTCCACACAGGATGTTATAACAAATGGCTTCTCAGGGGACACTTGCAAGCATCGCAATAGCTCAGGCTGGGCGTGGCAGGTCTGCACACCATGCACAGTGCTCCATAAAGAGGGCCCTGGTTCACAGAGCTCTCAGCAAGTGGAGGGATGGGACCACCATTTGGTAGAGAAATAACCTTGTTAGAAAAGGCGGTCCTGGGAGCCTGATGGCTCTTGGCGTCATGTGCCTCCACTGAGCACACTGAGACCCGCAAAGCCAAGTCTCCATTTGTCCCACTGTACGGGGGGTCTCCAGGGCCATCTGTGTCCCCCTCTCCTGCTGCAGTAACATCTCCTGTGTCCTCTCTTGGACTCCCAGGGGTCTGTGCAGTGAATGGGCTCCTGTATGTGGTTGGAGGTGATGACGGATCCTGCAACCTGGCTTCGGTGGAGTACTACAATCCCGTCACTGACAAATGGACGCTGCTACCAACCAACATGAGCACAGGGCGGAGCTATGCAGGTTTGTGTGTCCGGTTCCACCCACACAAGGCGCTCCACCTCAGGGTATGGGGTGGCAGGAGGGGGTGTGACCTTGCTTAACTTGGGACTAAGTGCCTTCTCCAGGGTGGCAGGTCATTGTCACATGGCTACTACTCCTTACTCTGCTTAGGACAGATGCCCATAATTAGTACATCTTTCCCCTGTGAACCTGAATCTCATCTATCTCAGAATTCTTTTTTTTTTTTTTTGTGGTACCGGGGATTGAACCCAGGGGTGTTCTACTCCGCGCTACACCCCCTGCCCTATTTTTTATACTTTATTTTGAAACCAGGTCTCATGAAGTTGCGGAGGCCTCACTAAGTAGAGAGAGAGACAGAGACAGAGAGAGAGAGAGAGAGAGCTGAGGCTGGCCGCGAACCTGGATCCTCCGGTCTCTGCCTCTCAAAGTACTGGGATTACAAGCGTGCGCCACCACGCCCGGCTCTCAGAATTCTTAATGTTTGTTCCAGGGAGCCATTTCCAACAGATCTAAGCTGCCACAAGAGATTTTAGCATTTCATTGTCACTCCTGGTTTTTTTGTTTTGTTTTGTTTTTTTTGTGCCAGGCTATACTTCTTGGTCTCCAGAAGTTGAGTTGAAAAGATAAGACCCGCTTGCCCACCAGAACAGGGGGAAATACAAGATGACATACACACAAGTTGTGGATGGAATGCACCGTACAGCTCTGTTACATGACAGAGCAGTGAGAAGTGCAGAATCAGGGACCTCTTCCTGTTAAACGTTGAGACCCGTCACAGTCGTGCAGATAGCTGCCCTTTGCTGTGGGGCTTCTCAGTGCCCTGGGATGGTGTGTTAGGTATAATGTATACATTTGCTTCTTTTTTTCAGCAGCCCTCAGGATGAATAGGACCAGATCCTTCTATTTTACAGATGATGAATCCAAGTTTTAGAGAGTTTGAATAACTTGCCAAAGCCATACAAACTAATAAATGGCAAAGTCAGAATTCAAACCTAGGTCTGACTTCCAAGCCATTCCCCTTACACTGTCCCGACTCAGGCCTGGGGCAAGCGGCAGGAGGCACAGTGCATGGGGCGGGTGTGGAGGCCGTCTCTTGCGGAGTGTGTGCTGGGTTTGTGAGCTGCAGGACTGAGGGTAGCATCAGACTCGATGTTGAGGTCAGAGGTCCCATGGGAAGACAAGCTAACACGTATCTATGATGAAGCCCAGTTCTTTAGGCTTGGTCTTCCAGAATCTGGAATAGTTGGGCCAAACCTTTATTTATTGAGCACCCACATTATCCTAAGTATTTAAGAACCATATTCTCATTTGGTCCACACCTCATTCTTCTTCTTCCCACTTCTAATGCAAGGCCAGTCCTTGCTCGTGCCCTGTAGGCTCGAAGGGGTTCTTACCACATTCTTTCAACACACTGAGATCTTTCACTTTTTTCTTCCTTTAGGGTTTTTTTTTCCTCACTTTGTCGCTCTTTGCTAAATATAAAAGATTTTAGTGGGTAATTATGAGCACCATCATTTTCTTTTTGAAGCTGTAGCAAGAAGAGCTGGCATTTGCTTTGAGGAGACAATGAGGCACAGGAGGGAGGGACCCCCTGAGCCCCACAGGTGCCCTAATGAGAGGGGAGGGCTCAAGTGCGACTGGTTAGAATTTTGTATATGGGCTGAATATTTCATGTGCCTTTTTTCCTTCTTTAACCACTCCAGAAGTGGGTGGGAAGGAGGCAAACATGCAATTTTGTCTTCAAATCCATTGACTGAGTCTGTTATCTTAAAATCTAGGGAACTGCTGTGAAATGCAAAGATTTATGGACAAAGTTATTTATTAGAGTGTTGATTATAATAGCAAGAAATAGAACTACTTAATGTCTGACATGAGGCAAATAAATCTATGGAATGCTTATATAAGGGATGTATTTTTAATGTCATCAGAAAATGTGATTGACTGTTAGGTTAAAGGAGGATGCAAGGTTGTATGTACAATATGTGCTCAGTCCTGTGGCCCTATACTGGGGTGAGGGCAGGGTTGAATAGCTACTGCTTCTAGAAATGGATAATGGAGTTAGATCTGAATTTGAATCTCAGCTTTGCCACTAGCCCTGAGTATCTAGGCTAGGCATGCAATCTGACCAGATCTTTGTTGCCTCATCTGTGAAATGGGAATAAAATTACATCAAGACTCTGAGGGTTCTTGTGAAAATGAAATATGGTAATATGTGTATAGTGCTTAGCAGGAACTGCCAGGCACTGGACACCTCTCAGTAAATGATTGTGATTATTGTTAGAAGTTCAGATGCCGGGCGTGGTGGTGCATGCTTGTAATCCCAGTGCTTTGGGAGGCGGAGACCGGAGGATCCGGGTTTGCGGCCAGCCTCAGCACTCTCTCTCTCTCTCTTTCTCTCTCTCTCTCTCTCTCTCTCCCTCCCTCCCTATCTCTCTCTCTCTCTCTCTCCCTCCCTATCTCTCTCTCTCTGTCTCTCTCTGTTTAGTGAGGCTTCCGCAACTTCGTGAGACCCGGTTTCAAAATAAAGTATAAAAAATAGGGCCGGGGGTGTAGTGCGGAGGTAGAACACCCCTGGGTTCAATCCCTGGTACCGCAAAAAAAAAAAAAGAAGTTCAGAAATATTCTAAAGAGATAATGGTGGTTCTCTTCATGTGGAGGGCTTAAAGATTTTTTCTTTGTGTTCTTCTGTTTTCCAAGTTTTTCATAAGAGAATATATTACTTTTATAATCAAAAGAGAAAGCTTATATAAAAGGAACAATACAGGAACCTATTTTTTATTTAATTAATTAATTTATTTATTTATTTATTGTGGTACTGGGGATTGAACCCAGGGGCATTCTGCCTCCGAGCTACACCCCCAGCCCTATTTTTTATTCTTTATTTTGAAACAGGGTCTTACTAAGTTGCAAAGGTCCTCACTAAGTAGCTGAGGCTGGCCTTGAACCTGAGATCCTCCTTTCTCAGCCTCCCAAGTACTGGGATTACAAGCGTGTGCTACCACGCCCAGCTCAGGAACCTGCTTTTTTAAAATGCTGCTTTATGGAAGAGATGTCCAAGGTACAAGTAAGATGCTGTCAAGGTCAGTCAGCACCTCTCAGTCTGGATCCAGGTTCTGCCCACCTCCAGGCATCCATGTCTGCACCTTTATCCAGGAATTAACAGGAAGTGATGTCCTGGCAGAATCTCTCCTATGAAGTATCCTGGGCTTTCTTTTAGCAATGTTCTCTTATCTCATCTTCAACCAAGCACATTTTATAGTTGTGAGAATATATTAAAGTAAGGCTGCAGTAACCCTCTTACCTGTGGACACCTTTTAAGTTAGGATTTTGTTCAGCAGCAGGTGCCAGAAAACCTGATAGATGGTTGCTTATAATGGAAGGCAGTGTATTTGTCTCAGGTAGAAAGAAGTCCACAGTTGGCCTTGTGGCCCAGACTGTTGTCAAAGAACCAGGATTCTGCTCTCAGTGTTCTGCCAGCTTCCTCAGTAGCTGCTGCTGCCCCTGGGGCCTTTCATGAGCATCCCAGGCAGGACAAGGACAAGCCCACATTGCAGCACTGGCAGACTTGCATTTATAATTGCACTGGCCTGGGCTGGGCCCCATAGCACTTCCAGCTGCAAGGTAGATTGGGAAGCTGAGCTCGTAACTAGCTGCCGTGTATAGTAGAAGACAATAAGTAGAAAGAAGACACCAAGTCAGTTGCTGACTCAACCTATCATATCTTCCACATGGTGTCAGTCTATTACAGTGAAATTGTGGGTCACTTAGGGATTTACAAAATGCCTAAAATAGTTCAATTTTACTAAAACAGTAACACATACATACCTGTCTGGGGTGTGTATTCAAGCAGAGAATTTAGCACTGGAAGGGTCCACCAGGAAGATGATATTAAATAGTTTGGGGACTGAGCCTAAAGAGTTGAATGGACTTGCCCCACACCACAGTGCAGGTTGACTGGTGGCTAGGATTGGAATTCAGTTTTCCTTCTCCAAAGTCAGCCTACCATTCTTTCCCATTCATTTCAGTGTCTTCTGGAAGAAAACATAAATCACCCATCACTTCTCTTACAGTGATACAGATGTTGAGCTGTGCAGGGCCTTCAGGTTCCCAGTAAGGGTGCTGAGCATCCTTAAGCTAAGTGGGGGAAGGGGGTTGTCACAACTCTAGATGACGTGTAATGGTGTGGGATGCAGCCACTGACCTGGGATATTTGAGGGATTGTGCTTCTGGGTTCGGATGTCCTGCCAGGACTTGGCTGGTCGAGTGGGAAACAGACAACTGCTGTCTGCCTAAGCCCACAATATCTGCCTAAGACCCTTCAGTATCTGGATAAAAATTACACCCATTCCCTTGGCTGTGGCTTAGATTCATGAACTCCTTGAGACTGAATAACTTTGGAGAAGCTAAGATGGTAACTCCCTTCCCCTTTCATGTTAGGTGTTGCCGTGATCCACAAGTCCTTGTGACCCAAACTCACACTGCTGGGAGGTGGAGGAAGGAGCGGTGCTGCCTGTGGCTTGGAGCGCGGGGCCATGGAAACTGGATTCAACGCACTGGCAGGATCCCAGGCGGTGCGAGAGCCACCGTCCCGACTTGGCTGACTGGCGGCATTCCTCATAGTACTGACACTGGTTACCCACCTCCTGCCCTCGCCCTGGGTGCTGTGGCCTCCACCCTGAGCAGCGGGGCTCCTGAGGTTCCCAGCAGTACCTTAGGGCTTTTTGTGTTTCTTCAGGGACAACAAAGAAACGAGACAGAGAGAGAGAGAAGAAGAAGAAGTAGAAGGAGGAGGAGGAGGAGGAGGAGAGAGGGGAGTGTGTGTGTGTGTGTGTGTGTGTGTGTGTGTGTGTGTGTGTAACATGGTTTTTCACTCATTTGGGGGTGGGGATGTGTGACAGTCTACTGGCTTTCTTTACTACTGATCCTTCTACCATGCTAAAACTCAAATTGCAGAAATCTCTCTTCTGGATTTGTCTCATGGACCCTAAGATTTCTAGAGCTGCTGTCTGCTGGAAGTCCTGCTGGACAGGCTGTGAATGTCCAGAAGTAACTGGCCATGGGGCAGGTGTCTGACCATGCCCACAAGGGTTACTTGACTACTGTGGCTCTGTGGAAGAGCCGGGCCTTCTCGAGGCTGCCTGTCCTCTGGATACTGAGCAGGGAGCAGACAGTTCCCCGTGCTCCTCACCGGCCATTGGGCTTTCCTCTAGGAAGCAGATGTGAACTGTCCAGTCTTCATGTCTGAGCCTCTGATCTTTGGTGTCATGGATTGCAGATTTGGAAGATTTTGTGTCTTTTCAGCAGGGAAAACAAATTCTTCAGAGAAGCCCCAGGTATCACACTGGAGAAAAAAATATACGAGAAAAAACAAACAAACAAACCCAAAGTGGTAAGGATTCAGTCCTTCTCCACGGTGGTCTCAGAGAGAGATCCTATTTCTGGGTTTTCCCAGGACAGTACAGCACCTGTTTATGTTTATTATCCAGGCCTTGTTCTTCATAGCACTCCATTTTACTCACAAGTGTCCTGGTTTGGAGGATAAGTAAAAGGTCATCCTTGCACCAAAGCCAGAGACAGGTTGTCTCCGTGTTGGCTGGGACCATGTGTGATTCAGGACATGGATAACTGCAGAGGAATGGACCAGCTGGAGCTGACCTTGGCACTTTGTGAAGATGGTCAAATCTGTTTCCATATCCTTGTCTTCCTTTTCTTATGCTTCTCCCCTATTTCAGAGTCTGTAACCCCTTCCCAACCTCCAGGACCCCCCTTTGCTTTTCCTGCAAGGGAGGAGATGTCAGTGGGCCCTGGATTTGAGGCCTCTCCCAGGGAGGAGATGGCAGCTAGCCCTGGATTTGAGGCCTCTCCCAGGGATATTTGCATTTTAAAAGAGGAGTTTGAAAGATTATTAATGATAAAACTTCAAGAATCTAGAGGAGGATATTTGAGGGTACATGGAGTCATTTACATTAAAAAAGAACCTAAAAGCCACATGGTTTCCAAACTGCTCATGTTGGAAATTGTGGTATAGGAGGGTGGGACTTGCGTCTGAAGAATACTTTCACACCCGCAGGAAGCTAAGGGGCTTTATAACTGATGTTGGATTTCTGATACAGTTGGGCTGCTTCCAAGCAGATACCACAGGAGACTGGTACCCCTCATCCCTGCCCCTGCAGTTAGAAACCCAGGCGTTTCCCCAGCTAGCTGACCACTTGAAGTATTTACTGTATACTTACTGTGCACCATTGTGCAGCTCTCCTGTAAGTGAAGCTTCTCTTCCCGATGTGCAGCAAGTGCTATTTCAGCAAGACTTTTGGAGAGCAGCAAGGCACCCAGGAGTTTTAGCAGCCTTGGGAAGAGGCTAACATACCCAGGTCGGGTAGAGCCAGAAGAAATGTCTCCCGAGGAATGGAGGCATGCTCGAGTTAGGTGCTCTGGTCTTGTCTAGCAGTGGGAATGGCTGTGATTTCAGAGCTCTGCCTAGCTCTGGGTTGAAGCTGATAGAATGAGCTTTTTATTCCAGACACCCCTCCTCCCTCTCTTGGGACTTGTTTGGGGTGCATGTGAGGATGAGGCTAGGTCAGGGTTGGATGCATGCTGCTCACACAAACTCTCCATTTCAGATGAAGAGTGAATTCCCCACCCTCTTCCCCACCACCAAGCAGCTAGACTTTCATGCTTACGCGGAGAAGGCTAGTTTTTGCGTGTCGTTTTCCCAGAAAAGAACCCTCTCCTGAAAGCGAGCTGTGTTCCCTGCTTTCTGGTTTTTGCTGTTGGTCCCACCTTGCGTCTTCCTTCCCAGGAGGCACTGCCTCTGCAGGTGGTGCTGTTCAGGTGTGTTTGTTTCATCCTCACGCATTTTTACGGGGACTACAACACTGGTATGTCACCACCAAAAAGCCAATATGCTCTAGCTGCCCACAGATGCCATCCCCAAACTGCCCTCTTCATCCCCAGGTACGATTCTTTCTCCATGGTGGATACGTCAGACTTGCTCTCGAGTCTGTGCAGGTCACGGGATGGGTGACACCTCCCTGCCCCCACTAGGGTGGCCACTACTACTTATGAATGCCGCTTTGCCAGTGGCGTATCTGAAATCTGATTGTGGTCGTGGAATGAAATTGAGACCCAAGGTTAGAAGCAGCTTAGACGCCACTTGGATACTGATTTGGACAAAGTAGAAGCCAGCTTCTGAATTCCAAAGTTTTTTCTCATAAGTACCCAATGGCATCTCTCCATCTAAAAAGTTGCAGTATTATGCAAATGAAGTGACCTCATTTTCTGCTATGCAATAAAAATACTTAATTCTATTTCAAGACAGGCCAGTTGCAATATCCCCTAAGATGCTTTTTGAGCTGTCTTACTTTGATATCTGTTGTGTAATGTTTGTATATTTCTGAGCCAGATCCTTTCAAAGATTGCCTTTTTATAAAATTGAAGCTATAGCTTTCAGGCTAAAATTTCAATGTAGATATTTTTATAAGATGATTTTTCAAGATATTTGACTCGCTTTTTATTGTTCGTGATAATGAGGTGTTATGTTGTATACACTATTTGCGCTCGCCCAGTTCGTGTCACAGCTGTCTTCCCTTTGTTTCTCGCCCTCCTAAAATGGATTTTTCAGGAGCTCCAGGTAGATGAGTCTTCTTTTTTATACCATATTCAAGGGAGACTGCTGAATTTTAAAACATGGTGAATCCAGGAATGTAGCTTAGTGATAGAGCACTTGCCTAGCATGTGTGAGGCCCTGGGTTAGATCCCCAGCATGAGGGGAAAACAGACAAACAAACAAACACATGCGGTCACTGGTGTTTCTTGAATTGCTAGGGACCCAGGTTAGCCTGGACTCAGCACTTGCCATCTATATTGCTTGTCTGTTTGGGTTTTGGAGTCTGCTTTCTAAGAGGTGAGGCTGATTTAGCCCATCTCTTGGTGGCTCTCGCTGCCTGGCACCGAGCCTGGCACAGTCTAGTGTGGAGCAGCAAAGAGAAAGGCCTGCCCTTCAGCCCACACTCCTGAGTTTCTGGGGTCCAGCAGGCCATTCCTCATTCTCTTCTGTTCCCTTGTTCCTCTGAAGCTCCCAGGACTCACGGCCTTTGCTGCTGGGTGAGGTCTCTTTTGGAAGCATCCATGTGCTTTAAGAGAGGGGCCTGTCACAGCCCCTATGCAGAAGGCATTAAGCACGCGTTCTGCAGATGCTCACACTACACTTACTACTTATCTCTCGAGCTGTGGCCCACTCCAGGCTCTGTTTTGTGTACTTATCTGCCATAAGCCTCGTGTTTTTTTTAAAGTCCTTTATTTTTATTACTGTTGGGACAGGTGCCATTTAAATTGCCTCCACGCTTCCTATTTGCACCTAGTTACGTCGAGCTGGGAAGCTGAGCAAACTCATATTCCAGTTAGATGGAGTTCCTAAGGCTCTGTCTGCCTGCAGAAGCAAGGCGGTTGGAATGTATTTTTTGTTAAGTGTTTGCACTACTTAGAGTCCTAAGCTCCTCGTGTTCAGCTATGTTGTGTGCATCTACTGACCAAGCAAGAGAGCTGGCAGCACTCTGACATTTGGGAATGGAAGAGCTTCTCCCAGAGTGGATAGTCACGACCGCACAGACCCCGTGCACCCTGCGTCGTGGGACTCAGCGACTCGGATGCACCATCAGCCATGGCAGGAATGTGTGGGATTGTGGCATTTTCAGAAACAAATTGCCCTAGAGCTATGTTCTTGCCTTTGGTTATGAGATTGTAAATTATTTATCCCCCTTTCCAGTGGCAATAAAGGACCCTTGTTGGACTTCTTGTTTGATTTGTATATGATGTGTAAAATACTTTCTTTGGAAGAAAACTCCAGACACTGAATGTGTATGTTTGCGTGGGTGCTCCGTCCCCGTGCTTGTCATGGGCCGCCAGTGGAGTCGCTGCCCCCCCACCCCCCGCACAGCATACTGCACAGGTAAGGTTCTCAATCTGACATTCTCTGCGTGGATGTAAGGGACCATGTATCTCATAAAAGAACACTTGTCACGTCATTGATGAGGTGCAGTGACAGCTGGAGGAACGTTTCCTCAAGTGGATTATTTTAACAGGAATCATGGTCTAGTTTCCCATACTGTATGTTTAATTTTAATAAAAGCTGCACTATATGAACTTAGTATTTCATTTCCACAGCCCAGCCTTCCTATGATGTCTCAGACGTTAAAAGGACAGACTTATTACCATATGTCTTCAGATTGAAGAATTTTTCTGTTTAAGATCTGCTGGATGGGTCTGGGTGCCTTTGGTTTTAGGGTGCTGTGAGCAGTGGAGCAGACCCACACTGAACTTACTAGCTCTTTTTTTTTTTTTTTGTGGTACCGGGGATTGAACGCAGGGGCGTTCTACCTCCGCGCTACACCCCCGGCCCTATTTTTTATACTTTATTTTGAAACCGGGTCTCACGAAGTTGCGGAGGGCCTCACTAAGTAGGTAGGTAGGTAGGTAGGTAGGTAGAGAGAGAGAGAGAGAGAGAGAGAGAGAGCGAGCGCTGAGGCTGGCCGCGAACCCGGATCCTCTGGTCTCCGCCTCCCAAAGTACTGGGATTACAAGCGTGCGCCACCACGCCCGGCCCTTACT
>PVJS01048966.1:0-14844 GCA_004027185.1 Glis glis
AGCTTCTGTTTGTCTTGGAAGGTTTTTATTTCCCCATCAACTTTTATAGATATCTTTGCTGGATAGGTAAATCTTGGTTGGAAGTTGTTTTCTCTCAGAGTTTGAAATATGTCACCGCAGGCCCTCCTGGCTTTCATGACATGGTTTGGAAGGTCAGGGGTAATTCTTATTGTTTTGCCTCTGTATGTTACTTGGGTTCTTTCTCTGGCTGCCTTTAAGATTCTTTCCTTGGCCTCTACATTAGTCAGTTTGACTATTATGTGTCGTGGTGAACCTCTTCTCTGATCTTGTCTGTTCGGGGTTCTATATGTTTCTTGTAGCTGGGTGTCGACCTCCCTTTCTATGTTTGGGAAATTTTCCAATATTACCTCTCTGAAAAGATTGTTTATTCCTCTGGTTTCAGCCTCTATTCCCTCTTCTATGACTATTTTTCTTAGGTTTGCTCTTTTCAAGTTGGCTGAGATCTCTTCAATGTCCAATTCATGCTGTCGAATTGTTTTTTCTATATTATGTACGGTGCGTTCACTTTTGGAGTGGTTATCTTCTAAGAGCGAAATTCTGTTTTCCAAGTGTTCTAGTCTATTGTTAATAGTTTGTATTGATGCTTTCATTTCAATTATCGCATCTTTCACTTCCTTCAGAGCTTCTATTTGATTCCTGTTTTGGGTGTCAGATTCTTTGCTTATTTGATCCTTCATTTGTTTCAAGCTCTCTCTGAATTCTTTTCGGAAATCCTGAATCATTTCTACTACTAAAGTTCTGAATTGTCCTTCTGGCAATCCCTGCATTTCTGTGGTAACAGGTTCTATTATTGTGGAGTTGTGGGGACTCATTGTTTCTTTGTTATTTCTCCTTCCCATGATTTCAGGTTTCTTAAGTTTATATCTTTGTTGCCTTTGGTATCTCTCTCTTAGTCTGTGAGTTTCCTGTGCTTAGTCACTCTCCCTGTATAGTCACCTCTTCTGGATGTAGATATTTATTGCTAGGTGTGTCTTGAAGGTGGCTAGCCTCTCCTGCGTGGTTATTCCTAGCTCTCTATTTTGTGTTTGTCAATATGTTCTTCAATATTTGTGTCCCCTGTCACTTCCCTGTTGTTCTGCCCGTAGATTGTTGGTACTGGGTTGCAATTACTCTAGGTTCCCTTCTGTCTGTTGCTATGGAGTTTTTGATGAGATCCAGGTGTCCAGGTCCGTGGACCTTTTTGTCCCCTCTCTGCTAGTCGCAGGGTCCTTTCAGAGCTGTCCCTGGCGCAGGCGGGGAGGCTAGCTCTACAGCCCGCGCTCTACAGTCCACGCGCGACCCACTTTTCTCTCTGCTTTAGTTCAAGCAGGGATCTCTGGAGCCCAGTTCCCAAGTCACCTTGTGTCTGTCTGTTTGGATGGGTACCCCCTGCAGCTGGGTGCAGGCCGGTGGCACACTGGCACACCCCTCCCCTTACAGCAGGGCTTCCCCCCGGCTTTCCTAGTTGTATGCCTGATCCTGGGGTTTTCTACTTCTGCCAGTGGAGTCCCTCTTGGCCTATCCCCAGCATAGATGTGGATGCGTGCTCTGCAGCCTGCTTTTCTCTCTGCTTTGGCTCAGGTGGGAAGCTCTGGCTTCCCTATCCTGAGTCCCTTTGAGTCTATTTCAGTGGCTTCACCTTGTGACAGGGTACTGAGCGGGAGGGGGAAGGCCGCGCCTTTCTGCCGCTGCCTGCCCCTTTTTCCCTCAGCCTGTGTGCTGGGTGGCACTGCCGGCCCTTTCTTTCCATTTGGGGGCGAAACCTTCCTGGGTTATCTGGGTTGCAGGTGGGAAGCACTGATGTTTTCAGCTTCCTGCTTCTGCTTGCTGCCGAGTCCCTCTGGGGCATCCTGTGCGGAGGCGAGGACGCCGCGCTCCCCAGGGAGTGCGGTGCTAGTCTGGGGCTTTCAGACCTGCTCTATTCCTCAGCTTTTCCTGTGTGGATACAGCCACAGACTGCTTGTGTCCCCACCCTCTCACCCTCTCTTTTTTTTTCAGGGGGGGCTCTTTTCAGTTATTCTGTGCAGCTGTAGCACTCACCTCTCCCGCCGCATGCACGGGGGACCCGTGGGTTACGATGTAGGTGGATGGCAGTCTTCCTCTCCGTCCTTTTGTCCTGGGGCTGTCCGATCTTGTGGATGGTGATTCCGATGTCTGTGAAAAAGGCCTCAGGTTGATGGTTGTGTGATTTTTCCTGATCTTCTGAGATTTCCTGCTGGTCTAGCGACCCGATCCGGGATGGGGTTGTTGTTCCCCCGTCTCTGGTTGGTCGCCTCCCTTTTTCAGTCTGGGTATTAATCAGTGGGCTTCTATGTAATCTTAAATGTTACTGTCTTTAGTTTCTATCCCCCACGGAAGTCGTGTGGGATTTGTATGGCTGTTCCGTTTGGAGCACCCGAGAGAATTTAGAGACAGGCTCCTCTCGGTGTCCTTACTCTGCCGCCATCTTGTTCTGTCTCTACTATTTTTAAACTCTGCCTAGCTGTAATTAAAAGCTTTGTGGATTGGTCAATACATCCCCAATGTCATGGTTAAAGAGTGGAGGACTGCTTAGATTTATGGTGCTCACTTACCTAGAGTTTCCACCTAATTCTTTCCATCAAGCAGTATCAAAATTTGGCTAAGAGGTTATTTCTTATAAAAGAGTTTGTTAATCTCTTCTGAAATCTAGTGAGAGATGCTTGCCAACAAAGAAAGCAAGCATAAGAGGAAGGACAGTAAGATAACCCTGGAAAAACACAGAGATGCCAGTTCCTGCCACTTCTCTGTGCCTCTCAGGCAGTACCAGCTGTAGTCAGCAGGGCTCTGCTTGCCAGAGGAGGTGGAAAAGAAGAGTGTCCCCCTTCTCCCAAGGAACTTTGAATATTTCAGGCTTCAGTTGTCTGATCATGTTCCACCCTGATCATTTCTGAAAGCATGAATTTCTGAGCAAATTATCTGGTAGCATTATCCTAGCAGATGACAGGGACATGAGATTTGGGCTGAACTTTGCACTGAAGAGAGAGCCATCATCATTAGTTGCCTTTGTGTCATAAATCGACTTGGAAAGTAGACTGCGAGTCCTATCTCACTATTTATGTGTGTGTATGGGTGTGTGTGGTACTGGGGAATGAACCTATGGATATTCTACCTCTGAGTTACTCAACCAGCACATTTTATTTTTTATTTTGGAGAAGGTTCTCAGTAGGTTGCTGAGAGTCTTGCATAGCTGCTGAGGCTGGCCTCAAACCTGTGATCCTCATGTCTCAGCCTCCCAATTATTGGGATTACAGACATACACTACCACACCTGGCTCTCAATATTTTTGAACTGTCTCATGTTGAGTCACTCTAATCTTTGTCTTTCATCTTACCATTGCCATTGTATTGTTACCACTGTAGGCCTTTTTTGCCCGCTATGCAGTACTTTAATCTCAGAAATGATGAGTTTTTCAAAAAATAGTTTATTAATGAAGCATCCAGTTGTATGGAGATGGGGCAGTGAGCCTCAAATCTGCCTTCCTGAGGATAGGGTTTAGGAATATTTTTTTTTTTTGGTACTGGGGATTGAACCCAGGGGCATTCTACCTCTGAGCTACACCCCCAGCCCAATTTTATGCTCTTTATTTTGACACAGGGTCTCACTAGGTTGCAGAAGGCCTCACTAAGTAGCTGAGGCTGGCTGCGAACCCGGATCCTCCAGTCTCAGCCTCCCAAGTACTGGGATTACAAGCATGCACCACCACACCTGGTGGGTTTAGGAATATTTATGGCAGAAAGAAGCAGGGTAGTTTGAGGCATGGAAAATGTGATTGGAGGTAACAAAAAGTGAAGTGATTCTGTGGTCTTCACATGCATAATCACATTGCATGGCTCTTCAGAGGATACTTGTTCAGAAAATGGCAGTGTCAGCATGCTCCGAGGGTGGAGTTTGCCCTGTGATGTCACAACATCACCCAACACATACTTGTGCAGATCATGTGAAGAGTCAGTGGTATCAACTGGTTTGAGCTACTTCCAAATTCCTGAAAAATGACCTAGGCAGTCCTTAACATTGTGACCCACATGTCAGAGATGTTATCTATAGCAAAATTGATAGGAGTAAATCCTTTAGCTATATAACCTTTGTGTTAGTGTGCTTTAGGTCACTGTGATCAAAATACCTTACAAGAACAACTGAGAAAAAGGTTTATTTGGTCCAGAGTTTCAGAGGTTCAGGCGATGGTTGACTGAATCCAAGGCAGACACCTTGTGATGGCAAGAAATGGCAGAGTAAAGCTATTCAGATCATAGAAGCTGAGAAGCAGAGATACAGAGACAGGAAGCAGCCTGGGGCATATACAGCCCTCATGATGACACCCCTAGTGACCCATCTCCTCCAGTCATGCCCCACCGCTGAAACTTGCTGCATTGTTGAACATGTTTTCGACACTATGAGGTTTTGGGTGACATTTCATATCTAAAGCATAATACCTTTAAATGTGGTGATAGAGGCAAGTCACTAGAATCAAGTGAAGCAAGAGGGCTTAGGTTTTCCCTTGGCTCATTTGTCCAATGGGATTATTCCCAGTGGCACATCTCTAGTAGGGGCTCAACACTTAATTCTTTGATGTCTTCTTCCCATTCAGAGAGGAGGACCATCTACTATCAACTCTACCTCAGTCCTGTGTGGCGATATTGAACCTGATTATGTAAAACAGAAGATGGCATTCAAACAAGCTCCCACCCCAAGCCAAGGGGACAAACTCCTGTAACCTTTTAGACACTATCATCTTTCTTTTATTCTGTGGTAATAATCACTCTAAAATACAAGACAAATATCTAGCAAGGGAGATCTGAAGGAATGCATGTAGATAATATATAATGGTGAGGATTTAGGGTGGCTCCCATTGTGGAGGGTCCTGGGAGACTTTCAACATTGCAAAGATCAATAGAGTGTCTACCATGGATGTGGTAGGGATATGTTTAAAGGAGAAACTACAGACAATGTTGCTACAGTTATGGATCTAGCTGTCCATATAAGGGATTCACTGTATCCTGACACCATTGTTGATTATAGAGAGCAATATAAGAAACTACTAATCAATGAAAGTGTCTCTGGGGCTTGGGGTCTGCAGGGCTTTGAACCAGCAGTACATTGGATGACATTTTGGAAAAATTACACTTGAGACTTTATTCCTGGTATGGAAGAGGTGAGGGTAGAGAAGACAAGAGAGCCAACTCTCTGAGAAAACTCAGCTCTTCCTTTTATTTTACTATTATAGGGTTATAATCAGACCATCAAGTTTTTGTTTGTCTCTAGCTACAGAAGTAAAACACCATGTTTGGAAGGTTTTAGAAAGTATGTTCTTATCTGGCAGTTTTGCAAGCATGTCAGAGATTATTGCCTTCAACTTCCTCCTTAGGGCAGCCTTCTGTCCTTCAGCAAAGCAACCGATAACATTTAAAGAACAGAGAAAAATAGCTTAGATTGCAGAAGGGCATAGAGGTCACTGCTTTCAGTTCCTTCAAGAAAGGCAACCTTCTGCTGTAAGCAAGCAAGAAGCTCATAAATCCTTTAGCCAATACTCTTTAGAGTTAGAAAAGGTTTCCACATCCCCCCTTGTTTTGTTTTGTAGATGATCTAGTTTATGAGGGCCACAAATTTGTTGTTGTTGTTGTTGTCATCCTTTACAGCAATAATTTTGGCAGATACCAGAAAGGCAATTAAAGTGGCAAGAAATCTTTCTGGCGTTAACTTGCCTAATTCTGTTTTGAACATATGCAATCCTGAATTTCCCTACCAAGGATTGTGAGATTTATAGGGAGCCAAATTTGAGATTGTCTTTCGCCGGGTGTGGTGACGCACGCTTGTAATCCCAGTACTTTGGGAGGCAGAGACTGGAGGATCTGGGTTCGCGGCCAGCCTCAGCTCTCTCTCTCTCCCTGTCTCTCTCTCTCTCTATCTATCTATCTTTAGTGAGGCCCTCCGCAACTTCGTGAGACCCAGTTTCAAAACAAAGTATAAAAAATAGGGCCGGGGGCATATCGTGGAGGTAGAACGCCCCTGCATTCAATCCCTGGTACCGAAAAAAAAAAAGAGAGATTGTCTTTCAAGATCCATAAGGTATTGGTATTAAGCTATGTGGCATTAGAATGAGTGAAGCAAGAGGACAAGTGTCTCTGGGTAATGTTTAAACTCCAAATATCATTAGCATTATTTAGGGTAAAATTTGGTCTTCATAGCAGCACAATTCACAGTGGCCAAATTATGGAACCAACCTAGGTGTCCATCAACAGATGAGTGGATTACAAAATTGTGGGAAATACAAACAATGGAATTCTACTCAGCAATAAAGAAGAACAAAATAACATCATTTGCAGGAAAGTGGAAGGATCTGGAGAACATTATGTTAAGCGAGATCAGTCAATCACAAAAAAAGAAGGGACATATGTACAACCTAGGGAGTAATGGGGACACACAAGGGACTTCAGTTGATAATGGAGAACCCTCAGTGGGGCAAGGGAAGTGGTACAAGGGAAGGGGAAGGGCAAGAAAGAAGCGAATCAGTGGAATTACTATCATAAACAATATATACACATGAGAAAAAGCCAACATCATTCTCGGTACTTCATATGGGTGGGGGGATGCAGGGGGGACACTAAGAGCTGTGTGCATGTTTCTTAACATTCAATTGATATTCACTGTGATGTAAGACTCCAATGCACCAATAAATGCACATTAAAAAAAGAATAATACATAATGATTAGGAACATACACCATGATAGAGTTACTAATATCGTGTGTGAGGGTCAGGGAGTAATTTATAGAATGAGAATAATTTCCATGGGAGATACTTCTAGGAAACCATGGGAGTCCAAGCCTCTGAATCTTATGCCAGGGGCTTATATGTCCAGTTTCATTGACTTGGAGGATGGGCCTTGAAAATGTCTTCCTTGGCCACACTGAAAACATTTATTTCCTTTTTGAGGTTTAAGGATTGCAGTGAGAACTGCAGCCTTCAGAGTTTCAGTTCCAACATTTTGACATGCTCTAATGAATTCTCCTATTCCTCAGGCCTCATGTTTAGGGGAATAAGAATTTTTTTGTCAGTCCTGATTTGCGTTTTCAACAGCTAATTATAATGGAAGAGCCTGAGTTGCTTCAGCATATTTCACCTGCTGTGATATAGCTATTTGAAGACGAGTGATGATATCCAAATATGGTTTAATGGGTCCTTGTAAGACCTCTGCAAAAGAACCAGACCTTAAGCCAGCTTCAGGGAATTTTCACCAGGCTCAAAGGTCTATTTGAGAACAGTGTGAAAATAACCTGATGTCTTGGTGGGCTTGGGTCCTTGGCTCCAAATATCGGCCTATACCTCGTAATTGTTCATGGACAACAGGGAGAGCATGATATAAATTTTTAAAGCTTGAGACATGCATCCCTCATCATATTCCAAAAGCCAAACACTATATTAAGTGGGTGTGAGCAAGGAATGGCCAAGGGCTTTCCAATCAAAAGGGGTTAGCTCATAGCTGGATGATATACTTTCAAGAATTTCTTTAGTAAATTAACGTTGTAAGCCATTTTCTGTCATGCTTTATTTCACCTCTTTAAAGAACTTAAAGGGTAATATTTCATGCCTAGGCTTCTGTCCCTGAACCCTAGTAACATGGAATGCTTGTAATTCCCCAGCAGTAACAGCCTCTGATAAATAGGCAACTACAACAGGCTGTGATCTTTCAGATGTCTCCATAAGGGAGAAGAAGGCAGAGGATAAAGCTGGTGGATGTGGTAAGAGAAAGTTTTCTTCCATAGGCAAATAGGATAATGACTATGGAGGAGAGGGAGGAGAAGGAGGAAGAGGAATTCTGACTCTGAAGGAGAAGGAAGATCCTGACTCTGGAGGAGAAGAAGAAGGAGGAGGAGGAGAAGGAGGAGTTGGAGGAAGAGGAGGAAGAGGAGGAGGAGAAGGAGGAGGCAAGTCACCCCCTATGAAGAAGGAGTATGGACAGGATACAGAGCAGTTCTTACTAACCCACATTTTATCAGGGAAGACAAGGGTACCTTTTCTTCTTGCGCATGGCAGTGTTTTAAAGTTTTTTCCAACCAACTTCCATAGTTCCAAATCTAAGTTCCCACTATCTAAGAACCTTGGGCAATGTTTAATTACTGTGTATAAGAGCTGAATAAATTAACCCTCTTTTATGTGACATTGAACAGTCTTTAACAGCTGTTGTAATGTTTTAATAAAGACCTGCTGTTTCCTATCCAAACTAATACCTATTTAGAAATCCCCTTACTGAATGTCGGGCTCATTGGCGACTATTCTGAGATAGTGCTACTGTTCCTTATTAGAATGATGTGTTTTCGAGTGATCGGTTTTGCTCTCCCTCTGAGCAATGGCTTGCAGCAATGAGAATTCTGATGCACCCCTCACATGAGGAACCACATCCAGGCTCTGAACCAGCAGTGCACAGGAGGACATGGTGAAAAAAATACATTTAGACTTTATTTCTGGTCTGGAAGAGGTGAGAAGGCAAGAGAGCCAATTATCCAAGCAAAAACTCTGCTCTTCTTTTATTTCTTTTTACAGGGTTATGCTCAGGTAATCAAGTTCTTGTTTGTCTCTAGCTATGGAAGTAAAATACCATGTTAGGAACGTTTTAGAAGGCAAGTTCTCATCTGGTAGTTGTGCAAGTGCTTCAGAAGTTGCTGCCTTCATCTTCCTCCTTAGGGAGGTCTTCTGTCCTTCAGAAAAGCAAGAACAGAGTGAAATATCCCAGATAGAAGAGGGACATAGAGGTCTCTGCCTTCAGTTCCCTCAAGAAAGGCAGCATTCTGCCTTAAGAAGCTCATAAATCCTTCAGCCAACAGTTTTTTTTTTTTTTTGCATTACTGGGGATTGAACCCAGGGACATTCTACCTCCGAGCTACACCCCCCGTCCCTACTTTTTATACTTTATTTTGAAACAGGGTCTCACTAAGTTGCACAAGGCTTCACTAAGTAGCTGAGGCTGTCCACGAACCTGCAATCCTCCGGTCTCAGCCTCCCAAGTACTGGGATTACAAGCATGCGCCACCACGCCCGCCTAAGTTTTTTTTTTTTTTTTTTTTGCGGTACTGGGGATTGAACCCAGGGGCATTCTACCTCCAAGCTACACCCCCAGCCATATTTTTTATTATTTATTTTGAAACTGGGTCTCACTAAGTTGCGGAGGCCTCACTAAGTAGCTAAGGCTGGCCGCAAATACAGATCCTCCAATCTCAGCCTCCCAAGTACTGGGATTACAAATGTGCACCACCATGCCTGGCTAGCCAAGAGTTTTTAGACAGGAAATGATTTTCTATATATCTGGGAAACTGTTCTAAGTCTAAAAAATATTGGTTTAAGGATTTATAACTTCTGGCTTGCTTTGGCAGATGATTGCCTTTCTTGAGGGAACTGAAGATAGTGACCTCGATGCCCCTTCGCTATCTAAGCTATTTCCTCCTGTTTAACTACACCTGTTGCCTGCTTTGCTTAAAGGTGGAAGACCACCTAACCAGGTTGCTGAGACAGCGGCCTCTGCTGCTCTTGCAAAAACTGACAGATAACAAACAACTTATCTTCTAAAGCATTCCTAACCCAATGGTCTACTCCTTAGCCAGAGATAATTAATGATTTGATGACCCAGCCTAAATTCTGTAAACCTATAATAAAAGGAAGAGCTGAGCTTTGTTTGAGGAGTTTGTCTCTCTTGCCTTCTCCCCTCTCCCCTCTTCGAGACCAGGAATAAAGTCTCAAGAGCATTTATTTCATTGCATCTTCCTGCGCATTGCTGGTACAGAGCCCGGCCTGTATGGGACTCTAATGGCATGGGAAACAAAAGCAAAAATTGACAAATGGGATTATCTCAAACTGGAAAACTCCTGCTGAGCAAAGGAAACAATCAACAGAGGAGACAACCTAAAGAATTAGATAAAATATTTGCCAAATACTCATCTGCCAAAGGATTATATCCAAAATATATACAGAACTCAAAAAACTCAACAACAAAAACATAAATTGAAAAAATGTTCAAATGACCTAAATAGTTACTTCTCAGTAGAAAAAGTAAAAATTGCCCAAAAATATATGAGAAATACTCAATATCATTAGTCATTAGGAAAATACAAATTGAAACTACAATAAGGTACCATCTCACCCCAATTAGTATATATACTAGCAAACAAGCAAACAAACAAAAGATTTATAATGCTGGCAAGGATGTGGAGGAAAAGGAACCTTTATACACTGTTGATTATCACAGCCATTATGGAGGTTCCCCTAAAAATTAGAAATAGAACTACCACATGATCCAACTTTGCTACTTCTAGATATAAATTTAAAGGAGACAAAGTCAACATGCTAAAGAGATATCTATATGCCCATGTTTATTGTGGCACAATTCACAGTAGCTAAGATATGGAATCAGCCTTGGTGCCTTTCAACATATGAATGGATAAAGAAAATGTGGTATTTATGCACAGTGGAATATTATTTAGCCATAAAGAAGAATGAAATCCTGTCATTTGCTGGAAAAAAGATGGAAATGGAGGACAGTATGTTAAGTGAAATAAGCCAGACACAGAAACACAAGTACCACATTTCCTCTGTTATATAAAGAACCTAAAATAAGTTGACCTGAAAATAGAATAGTGATTTCTATGACTGAGAAGGGACTAGGAGTTGTGGGGAGGATGGAAGAGGGATGATAGATTTATGTTTAGCTCACACTGTGTGCATGTATGGAAATACCACACTGGGCTTCATCTATATGTACATTTTACACATGCTAAAAGAAGACAACGAATTTCACAGCAAAACTCCCAGAGATACAGAGCTACCCATAACATGGCCTTAGACTCACAGTATATTTTACTAAATGTTTGTCATTTTTTGCCTACCTTCTATCTAAATTAGGTTATTAAAATAGTATGGATTTTAAAAACACTTTGTTATCCTAGTTGGACAAGTTCCTTCTCATGTTTCTTCTTAATACAGTATGACTATTTACACAGCAACTTTTTCTTTAAATTTTATTAGTACATTGTTATTATACATCAAAGTGAGATCAAAGTGAGTTTTATACATCAAAGTGAGATTTTCCTGTGACAAGACTATTCTTTCACCGAATAATAATTTATAAGCCCTCAAAATTGTCTACATGGCCCACCCCTGCCCTACCTTGTAGAAAAACTGATGTGAGTAGTGTTAAACAGGAGGGTCATTATACACCTGGGATTTTCCATGATGATGTGGTTTTCCCATTTCCCACATTAATAAATCTGTCTGCCTCTTTTCCAGTCTAATTTTTGACAGATCATTCCACTGAACCTTGAGAGGGCAGAGTGGAAAGTTTCCTTTGTCCCCACATGCTCCTCAGGGGAGTTTCCTTGCAGTGTTGTGCTGTGACTTGTATTAGTGCCTGTGCCTCCTCTATTGCTGTGCTGAGAGTCCACCAACTCTAAGGTCTTTGTGTGATCCCCTGAGGTTTCTTTACAGTGACTGCCAGGGTAGGATCTCAGGAAGTGGATAAAAGCACTTTCTTCCACATTTGGCTGTGTCACGCAGGCTTTTCGACACCCAGTACTGAATACAGACTATCAGTTTCATTTCTCAGCCTGCTCTCAATTCTGAGAAATGCTTGTTTTTAATAGAAGTGGACACAGAGATGGTTGGTTAATTAAGAAATGATCTTTGTAAGCTCTTTTCTTTAGGCATACCTCTTTTTCTCCTGTCAGCTTCCTAATTTAAAAAAATTCTGGCTGTAGTATGATACATTGAAGGAAGGGAACTCATCCAGACCTCCTAAGGGTGCATAGAGAAAGCCTGGCTACCCGGGGAACACTAAGGTTGGGCCAGGATGGGTAAGAGAGGCACCTGAGGCACATGGGAGCATGAGAGCATTTGATTATGTTTTGTACTCTAGGTGCCTGACTTGTCTCTACTATTTTTAAACTCTGCCCAGCTTTAACTAAAAGCTTTGTGGATTGGTCAATATATGCCCAATGTCTTGGGTAAAGAGTAGAGGACTGCTAAGATTTATGGTGCTCACTTACCTAGAGTTTCCACCTAATCCTTTCCTTCAGGCAGTATCAAAGTTTGGCTAAGAGGTTATTTCTTATAAAAGAGTTTGTTAATCTCTTCTGAAATCTAGTGAGAGATGCTTGCCAACAAAGAAAGCAAGCATAAGAGGAAGGACAATAAGATAACCCTGGAAAAACACAGAGGCGCCAGTTCCTGCCACTTCTCTCTCCCTCTCAGGCAGTACCAGCTGTAGTTAGCAGGGCTCAGCTTGCCAGAGGAGGTGGAAAAGAAGTGTCCCCCTTCTCCCGAGGAACTTTGAATATTTCAGGCTTCAGTTGTCTGATCATGTTCCACCCTGATCATTTCTGAAAGCATGAATCTCTGAGCAAATTATCTGGTAGCATTATCCTAGCATATGACAGGGACATGAGATTTGGGCTGAACTTTGCACTGAAGAGAGAGCCATCATCATTCATTGCCCTTGTGTCATAAATCGACTTGGAAAATAGACTGGGGGTCCTTTCTCACTATTTATGTGTGTGTGTGGTACTGGGGAATGAACCCATGAATATTCTACCTCTAAGTTATACACCCAGCCCATTTTATTTTTTATTTTAAAGAAGGTTCTCACTAGATTGCTGAGGGTCTGGCTGAGCTGCTGAAGCTGGCCTCAAACCTGTGATTCTCATGTCACAGCCTCCCAATTATTGGGATTACGGTTATACACTGCCACACCAGACTCTCAATATTTTTTAACTTTCTCATGTTCAGTCTAATTTCTCTTTCATCTTACCATTGTCATTGTATTGTTACCACACTAGGCCCTTTTTGCCTGTTATGTAGTACTCTAATCTCGGAAATGATGAGTTTTGCAAAAAATAGTTTATTAATGAAGCAGCCAGTTGTGTGGAGATGGGGCAGTGAGCCACAAATCTGCCTTCCTGAGGATAGGGTTTAGGGGTATTTATGGCAGAAAGAAGCAGGGTAGTTTGAGGCATGGAAAATGTGATTGGAGGTAACAAAAAGTGAAGTGATTCTGTGGTCTTCACATGCATAATCACATTGCATGGCTCTTCAGAGGATACTTGTTCAGAAAATGGCAGTGTCAGCATGCTCCGAGGGTGGAGTTTGCCCTGTGTTGTCACAACATCACCCAACACATACTTGTGCAAATCAAGTGAAGAGTCAGTGGTATAAACTGGTTTGAGCTACTTCCAAATTCCTGAAAAATGACCTAGGCAGTCCTTAACATTGTGACCCACATGTCAGAGATGTTATCTATAGCAAAATTGATAGGAGTAAATCCTTTAGCTATATAACCTTTGTGTTAGTCTACTTTAGGTCCCTGTGATCAAAATACCTTACAAGAACAACTGAGAAAAAGGTTTATTTGGTCCAGAGTTTCAGAGATTCAGGCGATGGTTGACTGAATCCAAGGCAGACACCTGTGATGGCAAGAAACGGCAGAGTAAAGCTATTCAGATCATAGAAGCTGGGAAGCAGAGATACAGAGACAGGAAGCAGCCTGGGGAATGTACAGCCCTCATGATGACACCCCTTGTGACCCATCTCCTCCAGTCATGCCCCACCGCTGAACCTTGCTGCATTGTCGACCATGCTTTTGACACTATGAGGTTTTGGGTGACATTTCATATCTAAAGCATAACACCTTTAAATGTGGTGATAGAGGCAAGTCACTAGAATCAAGTGAAGCAAGAGGGCTTAGTCAGGTTTTCCCTTGGCTCATTTGTCGAATGGGATTATTCCAGTGGCACACTTGCAGTAGGGGCTCAACACTTAAATCTTTGATGTCTTCTTCCCATTCAGAGAGGACCATCTACTATCAACTCCACCTCAGTCCTGTGTGGGGATATTGAACCTGACTATGTAAAACAGAAGATGGCATCAAACAAGCTTCCACCCCAAGCCAAGGGGACAAACTCCTGTAACCTTTTAGACACTATGATCTTTCTTATATTTTGTGGTTATAATTACTCTAATATTCAGGACAAATATCTAGCAATAGAGACCTGAAGGAATGAGTGTAGATAATTTATAATGGTGAGGATTCAGGGTGGCTCCCATTGTGGAGGGTCCTGGGAGACTTTCAACATTGCAAAGATCAATAGAGTGTCTACCATGGATGTGGTAGGGATATGTTTAAAGAAGAAACTACAGACAATGTTGCTGCAGTTATGGACCTAGCTGTCCCTTTAAGGGATTCACTGTATCCTGACACCACTGGTGATTATAGAGAGCAATATAAGAAACTAGTAATCAATGAAAGTGTCTCTGTGGCTTGGGGTCTCCCGATCTTTGAACCAGCATTGCACTGGATGACATTTTGGAAAAATTACAAAAAATAGAACTACCACATGATCCAGGTTCACTAGTTCTAGGTATAAATTTAAAGGTGACAAAGTCAACATACTAAAGAGATATCTATATGCCCATGTTCATTGTGGCACAATTCACAGTAGCTAAGATACGGAATCAGCCTTGGTGCCTTTCAACATACGAATGGATAAAGAAAATGTGGTATATATGCACAGTGGAATGTTATTTATCCATAAAGAAGAATGAAATCCTGTCATTTGCTAGAAAATGGATGGAAATGGAGGACATCATGTTAAGTGAAATAAACCAGACACAGAAAGACAAGTACCACATTTCCTCTGTTATATGAAGAACCTAAAATAAGTTGACCTGAAAATAGAATAGTGATTTCTAGTGACTGAGAAGGGACTAGGAGTTGTGGGGAGGACGGAAGAGGGATGATAGATTTATGTTTAGCTCACACTGTGTGCATGTATGGAAATACCACACTGGGC